>JAQMYK010000039.1:18792440-18803001 GCA_030014345.1 Clarias buthupogon | reverse complement strand
GCGCACACACACACACACTAACGCACTCAACAAAAATTTAGGGCCCAAACTGACATCAGCCCTATATAGTGTGTGACGTGTGCAAGTTGTGTGGTGCACCAGGCGGCGATGGCTTTTTGTAAGTCTTAACACGCTCAAATAACGCACAGGTTGTGCGGTGCACCCACTTTTCTAAAATTATGTCATAATTGTATTGGGATGTCCCCTTTAAATGCATGTGCCCAATATGCCTGCTGTCTTCCGGGTGGCGTGGTGCAGGGTGCTTGAGCCCGCTCATCGTTGCTTGAATTTTTTTTTTCCTCCCCTTAAAGTTCCTCTGGGATGTCTCTATTTTGTTCAAATTAAACAGGTATTTTGTTGTTTGGCTTTGTCATTCAGGTTTATAAGATATATGGTGACCATCAGAAGTAAACTTTAACTTAAAGCATTTGGAATAAAACATTGTCTTTATTAAAACTTGGCTAACAAAAAGTTATCGTCAGCAGGAATGGCCTAGAACCTTGTGAGAAGTTAGTTTTTCTGATTAAAAGTCAAGGAAAAGACTCTAATTCAAGAAAAAGAAATTAAATCAAGATACCAAGTTCATAACTAAAATATGTCTCGATGAAATCAGTTTCTGGTTATGATGCTTGTTTAACCAGAGGTTGAAAGATTATGTGAACAGTTTCGATCAGTCAATAAAACTCTTCTGGGTTAGACTGAAGATTTGCAGAGTCGCTCTCTGTGACTAAATCTGAAATGTGTGGCCGTTCCGGAAGGAGAGGAGAAAGGTGATCCAACTGCATTTGGTTTTAAGTGATAAAACTCATGCTATAAGGAATGTGATGCATGTAATTACTCATGTTCAATTAAGTTGTGAAGCTATTGAATAAAGCTAAGGAACAAAATTTTCAAATTATAGCTCAACTTTTTTGTAAAGATTCAATAGCTTAAAATTATTTATATATATATTGAACCAGAATATTTCTAAAATTGATACTTGCAGAATCTCAGTATAAATTGAGTTGACACCTAGGTATCATGATATTGTATTGGGTGATAACTCTTTCACACCATCCAAGCAAATTTATGTTGGGGTATAATGATTTATAAAAGGTATAAAACTCATAAGCTTCATCTTTCTGGTCATATTCTGATTTATTCTGCTAATTAAAAAAGGTATACAAAATTATAAATAACATTACATATTTCTCCATTTACAGACAGAGCTGAATGTGAGGCAGGAGCTCCAAGAGTATGTGGTAGCTGGTGTTGCCAGTCTGGAGTCAGAGCAGCTTAAACGCTTTGAGGAGTTTATGGAGCTTAAGCAGAGACAGGAGTACCAGAGTATGAGGGACATGATGGAAAAGGAGTATGTACTTATCTGCTATTTAAAATGGGAGTCATAAAACTTATAATAATTCTTAGTACATGGACATGTAGATAAAACAAGCTATGTGGGTAACTGTTTTTTAACTTCTAAAAGAACACAGGAAAGCCTTGGACGCCAGGAGAAATTAAAGGAAGAGCACAGACACAGAATGAAGGTAAGTGTGAAAAATAAGTGTAAAAGTGTGAAATAATTACCAGTCACTACTCAGTGTGTGTATATGTACCTAACCATTTAACAGTATACATGTGCCATCAGGGAAGAAAAACGGCATTGAGGGGATACCCTAATCATTCAGTATTTTGTTCATCATCTGAATTCAGGTCATCATCTATGTTATTGCCACATACCTTTGCTGAGCCTAAACCTGACCAATTGGAGCAACCCCTGATCATTCCACTGCTTCCATCTGCCTAACACATATGACTGCACAACAGTTCCTGCTATGCGTTATCACAAAAATAAGGATGGTTTCCTGTTGAGTCTGGTTCCTCCCAAGTTTTCTTCCTATTTCCATCTCAGAGTGTTTTTCCTTGCTACCGTCACCCTCGGCTCACTTATCAGAGACAACCTGATCATTTTGATTCAAACACATTCTCATATTTCATACACATTTCCATGTTTTCTTTTAATTCTCTAAAGCTGCTTTGCGACAATGATCATTGTTAAAAGCGCTATACAAATAACATTGAATTTAATTGAACTATGCATGATGAGTCCATCGCTTCATGAGCTTCCCTTCTTACCCTGACATGGGCGTCGCTCTGGAATAGGGTAGTCTGAACTCTTCAGACCACATGATCTTTTTACATTTCTCCAAGTCGAATCTTTATGCTCCATAGCAAATTCAAGCCTTTTTTTCTCATTAGTCTCACTAACGAGTGATTTTTTTTTAAATAAATTTTTTACAGCCAAACAGCATTATAGTCCCAATCCTTTAAGTTTGCATCACATCATGTGCATATTTACATGGTCCTATTTTCACAATTAAACATGGGTATGTCTAGCAGAAATATCTGTTGTGATGGGAAAAGTGTCTTTAGAAATACAGTGGATTTCGAGTAACGCGGTTTGTAAGCGGTGGCAAGACGAGCAAATTTTTTAAAATAATCTTGATATACGAGTACCAAGTATCATGGAATCTCATGTGGCACGCATGCGCTTATTGTTTTGACGCAGGGCTTCACGTGATCACAACTGAGCCAATGGTTCTCTCTCTCGAGCTGCGGAATTGTGGGTAATTGTCTCCCATGCTCAGTTTCGGTCACGTGCGTCACCTGTATAGTCAAAATCTAATTGTTTACTATAGCATTGTGACCACATGTGTGCGTGTACAGCATCTGTTTTGTGTCACCCGCGCACTTGTATGAGGGTAAGTCTCTATTTGTTAAACTGTTGAGTGTGTGTGTGAAAGTTGTCCTACACAGCAGCCTCCTTCCCGCACCTTGTCTGCAAGCTAGTTGTTAGGCTTGTCTGCAAACCTGTGTGTGTGTGCGCATGCGGGTGTGTGTGTGTGAAAGTCGTCCTACTAAGCAGTCTCCTCCTCTCTCTGGTCTCAATTACTACAGCCACAATTCTTTTCAAAGGTAATGTGCAGGTTAATTTGTTTTATTTTTACTTTATATTTTGTATTAATTATTTTTATATGAATATTTTTGGGTTGTGGAATGAATCATCAGAGATTCCATTTTTCTTATTGGGAGATTTGCTTTGATATATGAGTGTTTTCATATACAAGCACACTTCCAGAACAGATTATGCGCGCAATCCAAGGTTCCACTTAAAAGGTTCAAACTAAAAATAAGCTAATCAGCTTCAATGTAATCAGTAATTTTATTTCAGGTTAAAGCCCACATGCATGTCTGCCTGTGTTTTTGTACACCAGAACTCTGTACCTAACTTATTAATACAAAGAAAGAAAATTTTGCAAGGTTGAGTATCTTACGCCTTGTTTATGCTAAATTGTACTTCTTTTGTCGTAAGCCAAATACACTCCCTGTGTTCGGAGAGTGAATCACAGATGAGAAATCGAAAAAGTAAATAGAATATGGATTAAGTTTTGTCTTAAAACAACTCCAACACATTAAAATTCACTTGTACCACTTCGGTGCTGTTATTTCAGCAGTGAAAATATTAAGTAATCCCAGTAAAATATTCAATTTGGGGTTTTCAAATTAATATCTATTGTTGCAGGTTTTTGTTTTTGAACAACTGCCACTGTTCATAACATTGCTTTTACTCAACATTTTGATTTCACTTATGGTGCAGGTTAAACTTCGGGCACATATCTAAGCAAAAGATTTATTAAATTAAATAGGATTTTGGCTGCTTGTAGGTGCCTTACCGTTGTTTGTGTCTTACACGTACTCTATCACGTTGATTGGCTCTGTTGAGTGACGTGTGTGGCCATGCCCACCTTGAAAGAAAAAGTGCTAGATAGTGTGAGATAATCACTCATCTTCTATACTGCTTTATCCTGTATTCAGGGTCGTGAGGGCCTAAAGCCTATCCCAAGAGGCTTAAGGCACAAGGCGGGGTACATCCTGGACAAGGTGACAATCCATCGCAGGGCAACTGTGGGATAATCTGACAAACATTCACTTTTACTTAACATTTTGATTTCTTTTATGGCACAGGTTTAACTTCAGGTTAATACCTAAGTAAGTAATTAAGTTTCATTAAATTACATTGGAGGACTGAAACCTGTCTGTATTTCTGTCACAGCATTACGTAAAACTGGCTGGACAGTAATACAGACAGCAAATTTTCTGAGACTAGTTTCTCCAATGTATGAAACGTAAAGATATAATTGAAAGAGGGGGTTCTAACCAATGTACCGACAACATTTTATCTATAGAGATTTTTTTTTCTTCTCAAAATTATCTAACTTAGTTCCAGGTATTAATAATGTGTTGAAGGCTTCTTAATCCAATTCCAGTAATTTCAAATATCCTTAGTTGTTTTCTTTGCTTAAAATGTAGACCAAATAATTTGACCTTTCTGAAATGGCGCCCTTTTTTTGGTCCAGGTAGTGTACTTGCTGATTGGATAATCATGGCTGTAATGTTTTAGTTGGCAACAATTAGCAATTTATTTACCCTTAACTGATGCAATCAGTAGCTTCTCATTTCTTAAACCTTATTAATTAAGCATATTAAGAACAGAACATGTGTCCATGTATGGCCATTAAAAAGACGTTTCTGTGTTTAAGAAGGGTCAAAAGATTGGTCTGCGATGAGCAAGGAAAACAACAAAGAAGATTGCTGAAATAAGTGGAGTTGTATTAAGAACTGTCTTATGCATTATTAAAACATCAGAATAAATAAATCATATAATAAAATCAATAAACAAAATTGAATATGAATCAAGAAATAAAAACGTGATAAAATGTGATTTAAAAAAACTAATGAATAATGACTGTGATCAGAGTTATAGAAACTTGAAGTTGTTAAAAGTAGACAATAGAAATCACAGCTATGTTCATTGCTAAAGGGAAGAGCATTTCTACATCCACAATGTGATGATAACATGCAGGATTGACACACATCTACATGGCCATAAGAAAACCATGTTATTGAGGCTAGTCAGGAGGAAAAAAAGGCTTCAATTTGTTAGGGAGCATAAAGATTGGACTTTGAGCAATAGGAAAATGTAGTCTTGAGTCCAGAATAGACCCCATTCCAGAATCATGGGCACATCAGATTAAGAAGGGAGCATATAAAGTGATGCACCGTCAAGTATGGTGCCCAGTGTAAAACCCTCTGGGGACAGTGTTATAAACCAGGGGTTGCTTCTGTTGGTCAGGCCTAGGCTCAACAATTCTGTGTGAAAAATAAAAAAAATGTCAGCTGGCTGCGTGAGTTTTCTGTATGACTGGTTATCCAATCAATTAATTTTTTTTTCTAATGGCATGGGCATATTTGAGGACGATAATCTTTAAAAGTTATTGGTATCAAACTTTGAAAGAGTGTTTGTATGAAGTATGAGGAATCGTTTTCATACAAATGGCCACCAGTCTCCTGGCCTTAAATCTAATTAAAGGTTTTGGGATGTGCTGGACTCTCAGCAGTGTGATTTGATTCTGACACTCAGTAAGACAGCAAAAATAGGAATCTCCATTGAATATTAATATGGAAAAAGAATCTTAAAGCTTATGCTAAAGTGACCTGCTTTTCCTTTCAGATCTTAAACCTGCGGCTACGGGAGGCAGAACAACAGAGGCTGAGGGAAGCAGAGCTTGAGCGGCAGAAGCAACTGGAGGGCAGGGATAGGCTGAGGGCACTCAATGCTGTTCAAGAGGAGGTCCTTAGACTCATTCAGCTCCTGAAACCTCCACCGTACACACAAACAAACCCCATTTTGGACTATACTTCTTACATCACCCGTGGCAACCAGCTTTGTTCACAGGTTTCAGAGGTGGTACACGCTACAACTGAAGTAAGTTGTAATTTTTTGGGAGTTTAAGTTCAGGAGATTGTTTATATCTATAATTTATTTAACCTTATCTTGGAAATTATTATTTTGTGTGACTAGAAGCACATGCAGTGCTGAGCAATATTGTATAAACTGTTCACTTTGTCCGTATTCATTGTTAGAAGTACAGAACCGAGTTCTCTTCAATTGTAGTGCTGGTGGTTCATGGAGTTACTTTTTATTTTTTATAAAGCCTGTATGGCAACCAAATGAATACTGTATATATTTTATAAGTTTTCATGCGCAAGTGCATATATGCCATAATATATGAAATGCCTAAACAGAGTACACACAACCTCTACTTCCCACATGAGATGTTGGTAATACTGTGATGCAACCAATTAATCAACTGGAGGTTGCAAGACTCTAACTCTAGGTTGCCAGGTTTCTAACTCTACTAAATGTACCAAATCATAGTTTAATTGAAAGCTTTGAGGAAAATCATATTTACAGTGTGTGAGAGACCAAATATTTCAGACAATTTGTAGTTTGAGCAAAGTACAAAGCTTTGGGGAGATTGCATGTATCTCAAATTGGGGGTGTCATTTGTAAATAAGCATCTGTACACATGTTGAGTTTGCATGACTTGACTTTTGTGCTCTGCAGGGACAGTTTCCAACTGTTGAGGACATGACTGTTGCAGAACGGGCACTTCATGAAATGAGGGCGCTAGTTAGAGCCATCCAGGTGGAGCTTTCTCAAGAGAAAAAGAAGACTGAGCAGGAAGAAAATGAGTGCAGGACGAAACAAGCAGAGGTGAAAAGCCAGCAAGAAGAACAGGACAAAATTGCAAGATTCTCTGATAAAGAGAACGCCAAAACAGGTAAAATAAGGACTTGCACAGAATGTTGTCCTACATTTCAACAATTCCTACAAGTTTTCTTCTTTTCTTCAAGTTTTCAATTCCTACAAGTTTTCTTCTATGTGTTCTTTAACATTCTGTGCTTTCAAACTACTAAATTCCTAAATTTAAAAGAAGACCAGGGTCTACTCAATAACTAAGGATGCATGTTTAATAAATGAATATAAAAAATGATTGGCCGGTGGAGTAAACGGAAGTTAGTGCCATGAAAAGTTGCTAATTTTAAAAATAGAAAAAACAAAGCACACAAATGAAGCACATCAATACAATTAATAAAATCGGTCATACAGAGTTCATTTATAATATTGTAAATATACAGTAGGGAAAATTATTATTTTATCCCTTGCAGATTTTGCAGAGTTCGCCAACTTACAAAGAAGTGAACCATCCATAATTTTTATCATAGGTTTATTTTAAAGGATAGGGACAGATCATCAATCAAAAAAACCCACGAATGTTACATGTTGTCCCAAGGCAGTTGGGACCAATGTCACCAAACGATTGGTAACACAATATGCTGCCATGAATTGAAATCCTTCAGCACTGTCAGGTCCCCTCCTCAAGAAAGGAGATGTACAGACCCGTCTGAAGTTTGCCAATGAACAGAGAAGGATTGGGGGAAAAGTGCTGTGGTCAGGTGAAACCTAAATTGAGCTCTTTGGGATCAATTCGCCGTGTTTGGAGGAAGAAAATTTCTGACTACGACCCTAAGAACACCACCCCTACAGTCAAGCGTGGAGTCAAACATCATGCTTTGGGTCTGTTTCTCTGCCAAAGGTACAGGCCAACTTTGGCGCATTGAGGGGCCAGTGGACGGGGCCATGTATTGTAAATTCTTGGATGCAAAGCTCCTGAAGATGGGTCATGGATAGGTCTTGACAATGACCGAAAATGTACCACCAAGGCAGCAAAGGAGTAGCTCAAAAAAAAGCACATTAAGGTCATTGAGTGGCCTATCCAGTCTCCAGCCCTTAATCCCATAAAAAAATTATGGAGGAAGCTAAAAGTTTGAGTTGACAAGTGACGGGCAAGAAACCTTAAGGATTTAGAGATCTGTAAAGAATAGTGGACCAAAATCCTTCCTGAGATGTGTGCAAACCTGGTAACCAACTAAAAGAAATGTCTTGCCAACAAGGGTTTTTCAACGAGTACTAGGTCATGTTTTGTTTGGGGATCAAATACTTATTTTTCTCATTGAAATGCAAATGAATTTATAGACTTTATACTATATGCTTTTTCTGAATTATTGATTGATATTCAAGTAGTCAAGTAGGCTTTTATTGTCATTTCAACCATATACAGTTCAGTACACGGTGAAACGAAACAGCGTTCCTCCAGGTTCAAGGTGCTACATGCAAACAACATCTAACAAACTATCTAACAAAGACTCCTAATTAGCTGACTAGCTGAGACACAGATTAACACTAAAGAAACTGTTGTACAAGCCTGGAAAACAATCACCAAAGAATAAGGCAAAAACTTTGTCATATTGTTGCCTGCTTGATGCAGATATTGCAAGCAAAGGATATGCAACCAAGTATTAGGTGTTCTTTACTTTAAAGCTGTCTGTTTCAATACTTAAACACCGAGACTGTCTTAGACGCTGAGACATTAATTGGAAGACTATTCTATAACTTTCAGGCTTTGGAAGAAAAATCTCTGCCCCCTGCTGTAGTTTTCATAATGCAAGGTGCCGATAAGCAGCCTGCATCTTTTGATTGAGGTACGCGTGGTCTGTCATAAACCACTAGCAGTTCACTCAGGTACTGTGGTGTGGGACCATTTGGTGCTTTGTAGGTCAATATTAGTATTTTAAAAATCAATGCAAAATTTCACTGGGAGCAAATGCATTGTGTATGAGAGGGGTGATAGGAGCATATCTTCTGGTTCTTGTGAGAACTCTGGGTGCTGCATTCTGAACTAATTTGAGCTTGTTTATACAACTAGTTGAACATCCGGACAGTAAGTTATTACAATAATCCAATCTAGAGGTGACAGAAGCATGCACTAGTTTTTCCTGCATCGTGTAGTGACTGAATAGTCCTTATCTTGACCATATTTCCGTCCTGACTGATGGCGGCCATTCTTCTGTAATTAATGCTTGGAGTTTGGCAGAATTTGTGGGATTTTGTTTGTCCACCCACTTTTGAGGAATGACCCCAAGTTCTCAATGGGATTAAGGTCCAGGGAGTTTTCTGTCAATGAACCCCCAAATTTTTATTTTTGGTTTCCCAGGCCAGTTTTAATTTTGCTTTATGGCAAGATGCTTAGTCATGCTGGAAAAAGCATTGTTTATCGGCAAACTGTTCTTGGGTGCTTGGAAGAAGTTGCTCTCGAGGAATGTTTTTGACCCATTCTTTATTCATGTCTGTGTTCTTAGGCAACATTGCTTAAAAATGTCAGTCTATCTTGTCCCATCTAGCCAGCTAGGGTTCCTTAGTTAGCTAGTTAGTTTCTGTTAATTTATGTTGTATGTAGCACCTTGGTCCTGGAGGAACGTTGTTTCATTTCACTGTGTACTAAACAGTATATGGTTGAAGTGCCAATAAAAGCCTACTTGACTTGAAGATCGCTGCAAAGTCAAGTCACTCTGGCTTTCTTGTCTATACATCACATTTACTGGTTGAAAGAACTGAGCATGTATTTTGGTGGTAGTCTTGACACAGTGTGCACTCACAAGCTGAACGGGTAACGTGGAAAATTACTGAAGACTAGGTAAAGGTAAGTTGTGTTTTTCTTATATGGTAGGTAGGTTGGGACGTTGCAATGAATAACATTTGCTCTAGCCTCTGTCTGGTATTGTTGGTATGGTTTAAAAAAAAAAAAAAATTTTTAAGTTTAAATGACCACAAATATATTTATTTGTAGTTCATTGTCAGCCATTGTGAAGTTTTGTTTTAAGAAAAAAAAGTTAATTTGCTAAATATTTCTATTGACAATTACCGATTTAGTAGAGGAATTCAGAATATCCTTCCACGCTTGTAGTTATACTTCAATATACCATAGTAACATCTGACAAAAAGATCTAAAAAACAGTGAAGCAGTAGACTTTGTGAAAATTTATATTTGTGTCATTCTCAAAACCTTTTGGCCACAGCTGTTGTACACAAGATTTTGCAGAAGAGATTAGTGAATTTCTTCCATGGAGGCATCTGTTTCACCTGTTGGAAGTGGCCGGTGATTATCTTGAGTTGACGAACTTTGAAAAAAATTCGAAGAGGAGACGCAGGCTAATTCTACACTAGGAAATTCATTTGATGTGTGTAAACCTATTTAGTGCCGTTAATTATTGAGAAGGATGTCGAAAGATTTCTCCATTTTGAGAAAGAAGCAATAACTTTTCTTAGTCAAGTTACTGTGGACTCTTACCTGGTAGAGCACAATTAGTGTATTTATTCCTTTTGCTAGTACATAGTTCAGACTATAAGGTGGTTTATATCTAAGGTGGTTAAGGCATCTGGTGAGTTTAATAAGTTGTCGCTGGATTGATTAATAATTTTATTTATTTAGTTAGTTAGTTGGGTGATTCTCACAAAATCTTGGTTTTATAAAAAAGCATGAAAATTTTTTAATTGCTTAAATTTTACTTTTTACCAGCAAAATATGGAGTATTTGTAAACATTAAAATAATAAAAAATTAAGAATCGAGCCTGGCCGGGAATCGAACTCGGACCCTGGAGGTGCAAGGCAATAGTGCTAACCACTACACCACTAATTTAACACCTTCCATAATTTACAACCATTTTTTTTTTTTGTATTTCGATGAAACCTGACACGTTTTCAAAGTGTGTGTGTGTGTGTGTGTGTGTGTGTGTGTGTGTGTGTGTGTGTGTGTGTGTGTGTGTGTGTGTGTGTGT
>JAQMYK010000039.1:18766375-18780906 GCA_030014345.1 Clarias buthupogon | reverse complement strand
TCTCCACATCATTGCATTCAGTTTTTATTCACAATTTGTTTAGTGTCCCAACTTTTTTGGAATCCGGTTTGTAATTCACCCACTAATATAGTTGCTTATAACTTTTGAAAGCTTTATTAAGATTAATCTGTCTCCTGTTTCTCAGTAAAATGTCAAGTGTCAATTTGTAATTTGTCAATTTGTAACAGTATGTCAGGTATTTTGAAATGAGCTTTTTTGTTTTGTCCAATCATGATGGAATTTGGTTTACATTTCATCAAATGTAGATCAGTGGAATTTTTTTTTCCTGTCAACACTTAATATGTGATAAGTTGATATCAATAAGTTTAACAACTTAATTTAAGGTTAAGAAACTAGATTGCACATCATTTGCAGGTAGGGAGGGCTTCCATAAAGAGAGGGGGGAGATTTTTGTAACAGCATGTCCATTTCTTTGGGAGCAAGGACTGATGGTGCCTGTGGCTTCCGGCTTCTTTAATTCCACAGTACTGGACACTTGTTCGGTGAGGTGACCGAATCATATAGTTGTAGCATAAAGGCTTTTCCTTTCAGAATTTCAAACATTTATTATACATGTCTATTAAGTCTATTATGGTATGTACTTAAATTCTAAAAGATTGTATTAATATGGACACCCATACTATTATTATTATTATTATTATTATTATTATTATTATAGTTTTTATAATCATTATTATTATTATTATTGCACTTTTTATGCCCTAAATTCTCCATCTCTATTGCGACAACTGACACCAAAATCCATTTTTCAATAATTGAAATGCCAATTATCCTACCCTGCATACAATTGGATTGTGGGAGGAAAATGGAGTATCCAATAAACTGTCAAGAAACCCAAGCCTACCACTGGACATACCATTTTTTTTTATCTGCAGTTTGGCTGCGTATGACATTGGTTAAGAATAATCTTGGTTCTAGAGCCAAAGTCTCATAAAGGCATCTTCAGGCAACTCTGTGGAGGTTGTTGGTTTACCACTGACTGTTATATTTTGGTTTTTCTTCACAACTAAAATCAGCTGCTCTTGTTGTCGTTGGATGACCTGGTTGATGTCTTGTTTCTCTCTTTTTTTCCAGAATATTCCAGATTGTTGAGTTGTCTATGCACAATGTTTGTGCTACGGTTTTTATTAATATTCCACTCATTTCTCGACCTCATAATGGTTTGCTTTTCTCCGGCATATAACTGTATATTCTTTTGCTGGTTTATCCTTTTTTAACAACTGTTGTTTTCAAAGGTACATCCCAGAGCGCAACCCCCACCCTTTCTTGGCAAAAGTTTCTGGATTTTTGTATGCAGTCATAGTTAGTTACCCCTCTTTTAAGTCCACGTGTTTCTATGTAAAAAAATTTATAAATAAAAATCTACATGCAAAACTCCATGCACGCAGAGTCAAGGTAGGAATCGAACCTTTGACTCTAAATGTGCAAGGCACCCACTATGAACTATGAAATTAACCAAGTACATGAATCTATCCATTTTAACGTCCTAATTATTCTGTCAGAAACTTCTGAAGTCATTGCACCAGTTTCTGGTATATCCACTGTAAATCTATTTCAAGCGAACCTATGAAATAATTAACAGGATACATTTAAAGCTCGTTGTCTTTAAATGCATTAAGTACAAGTCACATTTAAACCTCATTGTCATAGAATATATCAAACAAATGGACTTGATTGCATTGTTGGATGGAGAAATGTAATGTTTGCAATTGCTCTAGGCCTGCAAAATATGGCGGATGACAGCACCTTGAAATGGTACAAGGAACTGCAAACTTTGGCCAGTCACTGTGCCCACTCATTTGAAGATTTAAACAGCAAAAAGGATATTCAGGTCAAGAAGTCTGTTAAAATAATAAATACTGAAAAGCACCCGTGTGTGTGTGTGTGTGTGTGTGTGTGTGTGTGTGTGTGTGTGTGTGTGTGTATGTATATATACACTGCCTAGGCCAAAAAAAAAAAACGGTAAAGTCTTCAGCACATACCACAGATTTTCACTGTGGATTGAATCACACCATATGAGATTCTCATATCGTCTATACTCTGGTGACCAATCTATGTGTGATGGAATCGAAGGAAAAAACTTGGTCATTCAGTATATTCAGATCAGCTGACCAAATTTTTCTGCACAGAACGTTGCAAAACATAAAGTGAGGCTAATCAGAAAAAAATTCTTCAATTTGCTAGGAAGCATAAAGTATGGAATATGGATCATTTTGATAAAGGGTACAATGGAACCTCAGATTGCGAGTAACCCGGTTTGCGAGCGTTCTGCAAGACGAGCACTATTTTTAAATAAATTTTGCCTTGTTAAATGAGTGAGTCTTGAATTACGAGTACCAAGTATCATTGAGTATCATGTGGCACACATGCGCTTCTTGTTTTGATACCGAGCAATGGTGGTTCTCTCTCTCGCGCTGCAGAATTGTGGGTAATCGTCTCCCATGCTCAGTCTCAGTGCGCATGTGCCACTCTTATAGTCAACATCCATGCTCGTATGTACCGTTTACTATAACACTGACCATGTGTGCATATAAAGCATCTATTATTTTGTGTGTGTTTTGAGAGATCTTGTTAAAGATCCTGTTTCTCTCTGTGTCAAAAAGCACTGATTCGGAACGGAAACACTGCTCTGTCGCAATTCTTTTCAAAGGCAAAGTGCAGGTTAATTTGTTCTATTTTTACTTTTCACAGCAGTGATTCCATTAGTGTGTGCGTGCACTCGAATGTCATTAGTGATGTTCCTTGTTTTCAGATAAGGCAGTGGTTCCATTGTGTCCCACACTGTAGCCCTCCCTCCTCTCAAATAAGAGAGGGGGGAGGGAGTCATTCCTCCTCTCGTCTTACTTTAGCTTCACACACATGCACAGCGTGTGCCCGCACAAACACACTAATGGAAACACTTATCTGTTGGGATTTATTTTTACTTTTTTCAAAGGTAAAGTGCAGGTTAATTTGTTTTATTTTTACTTCAAATTATGTATTCATTATTTTTGGATTTTCATTTCTTTTTCAGTTGTGGAACGAATCATCTGAGTTTCCATTACTTCTTATGGGGGAAATTCGATAAACGAAATTTTATATACAAGCACACTTTCGGAATGAATTGTGATCGCAATCTAAGGTTCCACTGTATTATGATCTGATGAGTCTAGAATTCCCCAGTTCCAGAATGATGGGTGCATCAGTGTAAAAAGAGAGGCAGATGAAGTGATGCACCCTTCATGGGCCTTGCATACTACCCTGTGGGGGCACTGTAATGATCGGGGGTTGCAGCAGCTGGTCAGGTATAGATTCAGCAATGCTATGTGCCCAAAACAATGAGATCACAAAAAATGCATATACTGAATGGCCAGGTTTTTCCATCAGTTCATTTTTTCTTCCCTGATGGCACGGACATTCTCCAATATGACAATACCAGGATTCATTGGGCTCAAGTTGTGAAAGAATGGTCCAGGGAGCATGAGACATCATTTTCTCACACAGATTGACCACCACAGTTTGGGATGTGCTGGAGAAGATTTTATGCAGCAGCCTGACTCTTCCATCATAAATACAAGATCTTGGTGAGAAATTCGTGCAACTCTGGATGGAAATAAATGTTGTGATATTGCATAAGCTTATCACAATGATGTCACAGCTGTACTCAAAGCAACAGGTGTTCCAAATGAAATGTTAGTGTGTGAACTTTTCTTTGGCTGGGCAGTGTATATTCTAGGTTCATTACACATCAAGTGAAATATTTTCTTTTATTTAGATTTAATTTTAATGATTTTGGTGTATAGCTCATAAAAATCAAGAATATGGGAGAGTGTCACAAGGCGTGGTATAAGGCTGAATCAGTGCATCAATAGTCACCACGCATACAGGAAGTGGGTTACAACTGTTGCATTACTAGTATCAAGCCACTCCACAACCAGAGACAATATCAAAAGGGTTTATCCTAAGCTAAAGGGGAAAAGCAAGGGACTGTTGCTGCTTTTCAGATAAAAGTTAATTTTTCATATGGAAAATCAATGTCCCAGAGTCTGAAGGAAGTGTGGTGAATAACAGAATCCAAGTTGCTGAGCACTTCATGCTTCCATCTGCTGACAAGCTTTTACCCACAGTGCCAGGTTTTCTGACCATAATATTACTGTGCTTGACTGGCCAGCCAGCTTGCCTGACTTGTACTGAACCCCATAGAGAATCTATGAGGTATTGTCTAGAGGTAGATGAGAAGCACTCGACCCAATGATACTGAAGAGATGAAGGCCACTATCAAAGCAACCTGCTCTTCAGGAACCCCTTAGCAGTGCCACAGGCTGTTCGCCATGTCGCATTTATGCAGTAATTTGTGCTTATAGAGCCCAGACAAAGTATTTTATTTATTTTTTTTATCTTTGATTTTCATGAGCTATAAGCCGTAATAATAATCTAAATTAAAACAAAAATGGCTTGAAATATTTCACCATAATATTTAATGTATTTAGAATATCGAAGTTTTATTTTTTTAATGTAATGAGAAAAAAATACTTTAATTTCATTTAATTTGGTGTGTAAATTATGTTTTTAATGCGGTTTTGCAGACAAAAAAAATGAGGATGGAGCTTCAGAAAGCTGCAACAATTCCTGTGAGCCAAATCTCCAGTATTTCAGGTTGGTTTATTACCATTTGCTACTGACCACATTGCATAGTCTTGATGCATAAAGTAGTTCTGTTAAACCATCATTAAAAATGTTTGTCTTAAATAGGTTTGTGATTTACTTTTTTTTTTTTTTTTAACTTAAAAAAACAAACTGCCTCTAGGTTCCCAACTAAAGGAGATTTTTGACAAGATTGACAAACTATTATTAGGGCGACCAGTTGTGTCTGGTGGAAAGTCAGTTTCTACACTCCAGCATCCTCATGGACTAGAATTTGTGAGCTATAAATTGGCAGAAAAATTTGTGGTAAGTTGTAAATATTTTCAAGTAGGTTTTAAGTTCATATACTAGCATCTATAAAACAAACATGTCTCTTTTACATGCATTAAATGTCCTGAATAAAAATGCTAATAGAAACAAGGAGAAGAAGAAGTGGCATCTCACCATGAAGCTGCATTCCCCATTGCAGTTGTGGCTTCAGGTGTCTGGGAGTTACACCCTAAAGTGGGTGAACTCATCTTAGCCCATCTCCATAAGAAATGCCCATATGCTGTTCCTTACTACCCCCCAATGAAGGATAGCATGTCCATTGAAGAATATCAACAGTAAGGATCTATCACAAATGTGCTGAAAAATGTTTGATTTTTTTAATCCTTGTCTCTTGTGACAAAACATTTTTGTTGGTATGCTGCTGAACCTTTTCTTCCTTGGTAGGATTCTAGGTTATCGTGTGGATGAGTCAGGGGTGGAAGGCCAGGACAGTTTCTTAAAAAGGATGTCTGGAATGATTCGACTCTATGCAGCCATAATACAATTAAGATGGCCTTACATTAACAAACAAGGGGTATAATTTGCTTTAATGCCTTAACATTCATGTATTACATTGTGATCATGAATGTATTTTCATTTTATGTCAGAGGCATTTGATAATATTTCTTGCTACAGGCTGGTCCTCATGGACTTAATCATGGCTGGCGTTGGTTGGCTCAGATGCTGAACATGGAACCTCTTGCTGATGTTACAGCAACTCTTCTGTTTGACTTTTTAGAGGTAAAAAAAAAAAAAAGTACAATCCTACGGAAACACTAAAATTTGTAAGTAGCCCCAACATATCCTTCTCTCAACTTGTACAGGTTTGTGGAAATGCACTTATGAAACAATACCAAGGGCAGTTTTGGAAACTTTTGCTTCTCATCAAAGAGGAGTACTTTCCCAGGTACATTTTATGCTTTGTTTAGTGAGTGTGATATTTGTTACATGACAGAAATTTTTAGAATAGAATCTCCTGCCAAATATTGGGCAATATTTTGAAACGATTATTATGAAAGAGCACATTACAACTAATTACAGTTTATTTTCTATTTCAGAGCTCCAATTTATTTAAGTGACAATTTTTTTTTTAATTAATTGATTTATTTAACAGTTGCTTAGAACTATAATTTTTTTGCAATTCATTCTGATCATTGACCAACCTATATTTAATTACAAGGCAATCTGTTTTGGTTCCAGGATTGAAGCAGTTACCAACAGAGGTCAGATGGGCTCTGTGATGAGACTTAAGCAGTTTCTGGAGGTGAGGTAAAAACCATAGCCCCAAGCCTTAAATATATTTAAATAGTAATAATTATTAAATTATAAGTATAATGAAAATGAACTAGGCAATATTTAATGGCTATAGAATGGCTATAGTAACATTGGTGCGTGCATGGTTAGACGAGCATTTTCCATGATTTTGGCCGAGGCAGCACAGACCTAATGAATGGCCTCCCAAGAAGTCAAGATCTCACTCCATGTGATTTTTATTTAGTTCTTTTCCCTGTTGAGCTACGCAAAGAAGCCTCGTACACTGGAGGATTTGGAAGCATGGAGATTCTGGAAGTTCTCAGCATTCCATCCTTGGCAATTTAAGGAAACTGGTTGATGCCACCAGTACCTACATTAAAAATTAAAGATTTGATTTAATTTGCCTATGTAATAACATACATGTGCAATTTGTTGGCACCACGACAACAAAATCCCCATCTCTGGAAGATCATGACTTTGAATTTGGTTGTTACTGCTACAGTTGGTTGGGTGTGCTCTTCTGCAGAACCATATAAAGCATAGTAGAAACCCAAACTATATCATCAACTGGGCACAAACGATTACACAACAAAGAAACAGACTTCGGATCCCTCAAAAGGCCCTTTATTTTTTTTTAATGAAATCTTTGACATCTTCTGCGGTGTAACACTTTTTGTCTGTGTATTCATGTATTACTGACATATAACAACTAAGATAATAATATACATATTTACAAGTTCTGTTTTATTCATTGCTAATACTTTGTATTTATTCTTATTTAGAACTCCTTAAGAAACAAGCAGATTGAGCTACCTAAAGGACAACTGAACTCTGCCTTCTGGAGAGCCTGAGGGTTGTGGTTGTTCATCTGTCAACTACCTCAGTACTTGCTTAGAACACGCCATGAATCATGATCTGCTAATAGCCAGTATCAAAGTTCAATATCAGAGTTATTACTTGTATTATAATACCACGTCTGTGGCCAAGCATCTTCTGTTAATGCATGTTACAAATTCAAAATATTTAGTTTTAGACATGATAAAAATGCCACTTTAACTACTCCCCCCACCCAATTACACACCTGGTGAGAACTGCTGCTCGTGGGGTGTTCTCAGCATTTTGTGTGATTTGAAAAATAAAAAATACTAGGCTATTATCAGTTTTGGAAATGCTCCAATCAGAGTGTCAACCATGCCACTGTCACAGACATCTGATTTTGCCCTGATGTTTGTTGTGAATATTCACTTAGGGCTTGGACCTGCATGATCACATGCATCATGATGCTGCAACATGACTGGCTAAGTTGATAATTTTGTGAATGTACCGAGGCCCACGGTGTTCATATTTAATGGAATGTCACTGGAAGATTACTAAAATGTACATCATGCTTATAGGTTTATGACAAATGTACAGACTGCATGTCATTGCTAGATTAAGTAATTGCTTTGCAAATTTCCCTGAAAAAAAAAAAAGAGCTGAAAAAATACCTGATTAAAACTTTTATACAAACATGAACTGTGGTTCTATGGCAATTGTCCTTCCTCATGCAGGTGGCAATATTTTATTTGTATTAAACACACATTTGGGAAGCAGTGGTGAACCCACCACCAGATATGGTTGTAAGTCATTAGTCATTTGCAACCAATAAGGAGATGGCAATGTTTTAAATTTTGTTGTAGGGAATGTTCTCATGCTCCAATTGGTTAGACCTTCTGTGCAAATTATACCATACTTTGGAATATCACTGGGTGATCAACATTGGTAGATTTAGAATATGGTAAAAATGGACTATATATTAAATGAACTGTAATGGAAGCTAAACATATTGTTTCTGAGGAGTTACTATGAGCATATGAATAACAAATGTTAAGCGTTTTGCAGAGGTACATACATTGTTGTCCAATACTTTAGAAACCTGTTTTCAAATCCATCTATGGGGTAGTCAAATGGGCAAGGACAACAAAACCTTCAGTAATCAAATTTGAAGTAATAATGTTTATAATGGCGAATGACTTTCTCTACTGCCACTGAAAAGCACAACCCCCTGGCCAGAATGCTACAATGAACATTGTGCCAACGTTTTACACTGAAAAAGTCTGTGTTAAAGATCAGTATGAGAGAAAATTAGTAGAACGTACACAACAAACCAAATAGCTGGTCCAGCATTTGCAGGCAAGTTTTTTATTTTATTTTTTTGTTTGTTTTTAAAGATTTTATCAAAATGTAATTTCAAATCCAATGAAGGACTGTGAACTAGATTAAAAAAAGAAAGAAAAGGTTTTCAAATATCATTTGCCCCTCACTGAGGGTCAGCCCTCAAAATTACAAGCTTACTTGTGGGAAAGGAGTAAGGCTGTGAATTATGTTCTTGAAACCTAGAAGAGAAAAATATGACAATGCCATGAGCAGCTAAACTGTTAAGAACAATGCTGAAAATGTTCATTTAACCACATTAACAGGATGAAATAATTTGTGTGCCATTTCAATGGGTACATCTGTTCAACAGGAAAAAGAGAAAACGCTTTCTAGTCTGATAAATTTTGATTTCTGCTGTGACATTTGGCTGGTAGGGTCAGAAATCAGTGTTAAACACAAAGCATGGATCCATTCTGCCTCATCGTCAATAGCTGGTCATGCTGGAGTAATGTTGTGTATATTTTATTGGCACTTTTTTGGGCTTCTTTGTACCAATTGAGCATAATTGAAATGCCACAGTATACCCGAGTGGTGTTGCGGACCAGGTGATCCCTTTATGACCCCAGGATAACATGCCAAGTCACAGACTTAGACATTTCAAACTTGAATGACCCATCAGTTCACTGCACTCAAATGACCTCCAGAGTCTAGAGATTTGCATCATATGCCAGTGATGCAATCATGTCAATATGGACTAAAATCTATAAGGAGTGTTTCCAGCACCTTGTTCAATCTATGTCACAAACAATTAAGCCAGTTCGATGGGAAAATAGGGTCCAAAACAGGTGTACCCAATGAAGTGAACAGTATGTATAATGTCCATGTATATACAGTGCATCTTGAAAAATTAAAATGTCAAAAATGTTCTATTGCAGTTAAAGTGAACCTCATTACACGTGTGTATATATTATATATACACACACAATAAGTCCCCTACATATGAACATTCGAGTTACAAACTTCCAAAGATACAAACATGCAAGTTTACTTCTCAGAGACATTATAATTCACATCTATAAATGTACCAGAATTGGCTAACTAACTATTTTTGATCTGCAGCCCCTGGACAATAAAATCTCATCCTGAT
This sequence comes from Clarias buthupogon, assembly GCA_030014345.1. Classification (NCBI taxonomy): domain Eukaryota; kingdom Metazoa; phylum Chordata; class Actinopteri; order Siluriformes; family Clariidae; genus Clarias; species Clarias buthupogon. The sequence continues at coordinate 18,771,416 of JAQMYK010000039.1, read as the reverse complement.
GAAAATAACAAATCATTGAACCATCATGATTCTAAAGAACACTGCACTGTACATAGCCAATTGTGTTAGTATCCAAGTACCTAGACAATGTTTGTTGGACTTACGAATGAGATCTCAGAATGGAACTTGTTCATATGTAGGTTACTTACTACGCAGGCGCGCATGTGTATATGTATGTATGTATGCATGTATATATACACACGCATCCACACACAAAGTGTACCCTATTCACAAGTCTATTCCAGACAGTGTGCTGCTTATATTACAGTGTTTTGCCTTTTATTTTAATCTTCAAACATACTTGGGATTTTAATTGCCATAGTGGCATTATTTTGCAGTCAGTTTTAGTCAGTTCCTTGGTGAAATTTAACATGGCACTTTCAAGATAGACGGAGCAAGGGGGGAAACAACTCCCAGGAAGTAAAGGGGTAAAAAAAAAAAAAAAAGGATGAATTCCTCCCCGAGAATCACCAAAGAAACAGATGGGTTGTGGCAGACAGGACTAAGCATTGTTGGATTATGCTCAACTTTCTCTCTTTAATCATCCTCTCCCTCATCATCCTGAAACAAAAAGGAAGGGCATTTTAAAGCACCAACACAATACCAAGATCATTGCTAATTATATGATTTATCCATCCAATAATTCAAAAAAACAAACAATTAAATTCAGTTGTAAAATACCTCTCCGTCATCCTCCTCTCCATCTTCTCCCTCTTCATCTATGTCTTCTAGACCTTCCTCATCTTCCTCTTCACCCTCTCCTTCCTCATCCTCCATATCTGGGACCTACAAGCAGATAAGTGGATAACAAAAGTTGATCTTATGAGAAAATTCCCCACCCATACTGAGAATGAGAGCTAAATGAGACTCACCAGGTAATACTGGAGAGGATTGGGCCAGATGTCATCTTTTATGACCTCCCCCAACTCATCTGCTCCTGAATCAGAGTGATCAGTGAACCAGGTGAAAAAGCTCTCAGGCTCTTCATGTTGCCTCTTCTTGCCCACTTTACTTTGATTTTGACTGGAACGATTTGTGAGGTCCTTCAAAGGACCAAAAATTAAATGTGTTTACTTCCCCATATATAGCATTTGATGAAACTGTTGTGTCAAAGAGAATTACAATGAAACATTATTCAAACCTTTCCTGGTTTCCATTTAATCTCTGTTGACTTTGGAGTTGGGTCTCCACTTTCACTCAGGTGAATTTCTTTGGATAGAACTTTATTTTCAAAATACATGTTTTCATCAAAGTACTGCAAAACAAGAAAAATCTTGAACAAATTTGAACTAACAAACAGATTATTTCCACAAATATTAAGATGTGATATAAACTTACAAAATCTATTCTGTAGCCTGATTTGATGTCTTCAAATTCTGTTACTTCCACCCTGGTGAGATAGTGAAGTGCTTCTTCATCCTCCTCACCAAGGAGAGCAGAGACTTGTTGGACACACATAGCGCTTTATATTAAAAAATGCAAATGGTCACACTTGACGTGCATGACTGAGTGTACTGTTTTCTCTGTTTGCTTACCCTGTGGGTGATTCACAAATGTAGTAACCCAAAAGTTGGGAATTTTGGCAATGAGGTCTGATCTCTTTTGAAAGAATGGCTGGCGAAGCTTGTTGTATTTTTGCTCCACTTTAAGGATTTCCTCACTGGCCTGTTCATTCAGTCTGTGGCAGACAAAAAAAAAAAAAGGTTTATTTCTGTCCAAGGTGTTCAGATGTTCCTTCACATGAACAAACTTTTTTTTTTTTTTTGATTGGGCATATAAACAATAACTGACCTGTCAATTTCATTCTGTACTTCATCAATATGCTCAATAGCTTCTTGTTGCTCTTTTTCTGAAGATGAAAAAAAGGGGCAATGGTCAGGGCAAAACTATAACAGACTTTCCAGGAAATAAAGATATTCCTCTAATCTAGGGCACTTTAAAATGTCTGAATGGGAATCACAATTTAAAAACTCGGATAGCAACATTAAAAAAAAAAAACAGTCCTGTGGCAAAATATATGAGCAGGGTTTCTAACGTAAATGTTACTCCGATATAAAAATGTACATGTTCGTTGAATTCGTCTTACTGTGGAGAAACGCGATTCATCTTATGGGCGAGATTCAATATGCAGTTCCTTAGCTAGAAGTACATTGTAGCAGCTACTTTATTTGTCTTTGAGAACACAGACGCCGTTTCCTGCTGCTCCGGCCGCGTGGTTTAAATGTGCAGAAATTGGGGGATCTGATCTAGCCTGCCTTCCCTCTCTTATGCATCATCGGATGTTTAACAAAAATAACCACTAGCTTGCTCACACACAACCTCCAGAAAATTCGGAGCTTAAACGTTTACAACTGGACATTTCGTGCGTTGTTATTATTAGCACTACTAGGCTAACTGTACAGCCAACATGCCAGGCTAGCTAACTGGCACATCATGGCGGAGGTCGCTATCATACAACAATAAAGTATAATATTGCCGCGACGATCTGTCCAGCACAGATTAATAATTCTGAAAATAAATAGCTCTTAAAGCCATAACGTGCTCCTTTAAACTGCACGGAGCGCCTACCCATAAAAAATAAAACTTTTTCATATTACCATTCATCGTTGTAGCAATGGGGTTAGCGTTTAGCGGCTATCTAACATGGCCTCCACTGCCGGCGCCTGCCATTACTCATGAGCAACATGCAACCGCAACCAATCATAGCCTCATGACTCGCAGCAATATATGTAAAATTAGATACAATTTGCGGCCGTCATTATGTTAAACAGATCGTCAAAGGGACTTAAAAAAAACTGAAAAGAGAAAAAGGAATGGGGATGCTCACGAGGCCCTCGTTTCTTACCAGAGGTCTCGTCCGCTCCGTCGTGGTTTGAGTTCTGCTCCTTTTTACTTAATTTAGCTCCTGTGGTTGACATGTTTTCACCGCTTAGCAAAAAAAAAAGTGATTTTACAGAAAACTGCTGATTGTCTTTATAAACCTCGTAAGGCCCACAGCCACCAACTTTGCACTTCGCGCTCCTCAACTTACTGCGAGGAAACGCAAATACAAGCGCGCGCGCGCTCCCAGTTGTACTAATGGCACATAGACTACTCACGTGTTTCTCTTTCAGCGTGAGCACTCTCGCGTGCACACTCACGCTGAAACAAGGGGGGAAATCACCCACTGAGAAGGCAGCCCAGCTTAACTCTCTAGGATCTAATTGGATGCGTCGTGGAGCGCAAGGCGCCGTAAAACGCCCACAAAATAACATGAAGAGCAATTACATTTCGTCGTCTGTGTTCTGGGTGCCTGAACGTCTTGAACATTCTACAGTTTATCCCCACAGCCACCATGCGTACCACAACAATAGCTAACTTCCATCTTGCTCACCTCAATATCATACATCAAAAGAAAACTTACGAAAGTGGATAACCTATTTTGTGAGATAATAAATAATTTAACAACTGCATTAGTACATTGGAAATAACTGGAAACCACTAACACATCACAAAAAAAAACAAAATTAAAAGACAAAAATCTTTAATCAAACCTTATTAGAAAAGGTTACATTCTAGAAACCTTGTGAGTCCCTGCAATGTTTGTATGTTTTTGTATGTTCCTGGGTATCTCCTGTGTGTGTTCAAATGTGTGATTGTATGTATGTGTCTGTGCTTTTTGGTTGTATCTGTTTATCTCATGTTTATGTCAACAACTTGTTCAGTGACAGAATCTTCGGGAACAGTTTCACAATGTGTAGTTCCAGTAACATATTTGGAAGAGTTCACACATGTATCTCAGGAGTATGGGATTAACCACAGACCAAACAACATAACACATGCTTTAAGTTAAGTTAAGCCTTTATTTGTCACATATACATTACAGCACAGTGAAATTGCTTCTTCGCATATCCCAGCGTAACTGGGATCAGAGCACAGGGTCAGCCATGATACAGCGCCCCTGGAGCAGTTAGGGTCAAGGCCACAACAGTGGCAACCTGGTGGAGCTGGGGATCTAACCGCCGATCTTCCGATCAGTAACTCAGTGCCTTAGCCCTCTGAGCTACCACTCCTGCAATCACTTGTATATACTCCAAAACAATCCTAGCTTCTAAAGGACTGCCATCTGCGGAACCCCCTTTGCACTGTAAAAACTCAAGCTAAATAAATGTTGAATAAAGTAAATTTGCATTGTTGGCCCAACTTCTTACAGTGGCATTTGTGAGGCAACAGGTAACATTGTGCAAAACTTTGGAAACACAGACTGAATAAACTAATAGATTCCAGTTGAGCCAGCAATTTACCTTCACTGAGATGCAGTCACATGATTTTATAAGATTTTTTTTTTTTACACACTCTGGGGGTATAGTCTTATCAATATGTTTTATTTTTATCATAACTAGATATTTTGTGAAATGTATAATTTTTGTCTTTAGAAAACCTCTCTTGTTTTCTTTAGCCAGAGGGCTGCTGTGGAGGATTGGGTCAGAGGGGTGACGGTTGACCTTTTGAAGCTACTGGAGGAGAATGAACAAGCTATTGAAGTTGTACTAGTCCTTGAGGGCCTATGCAGCAATTTTAGGAGTGATGTTTGGTCAGGTCTGTCCTCTGATCACTGAATTTCAAAAGGACTTTACGGACACCTTTAAAGCCATTCAAATGATTTTTATTGGACTTGGAGAGACATGCTCCCCTCAGATTTATATGTTGAGAAACAAATTCTTGTTGCCATGCACTCTTTTTTCTGACTGGGGAAAAAAGTATTCCAAAGTCAAATCTTTGTTAGTTTTTAAAAATTGTTATGATTTGTAATATGAAAGAATCAGTAAGAGACTGATAAGCTTCTGGTGTTATCCAGGTATTTTATTGACCAAAATAAAACCTGTATTCTTCTCTTTTATGAGACTTCAACATGAAAAGGGATTATATGCAGATCCATGTTTTAACTTTGACTAGTTTTGGAAGAATTAAAGTAGAGGTCTGCGCGGGACTGTTTTTTTAGTCCCGCTCCCGCCCGCTCCCGCGAGGTTTTATCCCGCACCCGCCCGCTCCCGCTATATAT
>JAQMYK010000039.1:18707312-18720372 GCA_030014345.1 Clarias buthupogon | reverse complement strand
GTACACACTCTCCTAACACACATTTCAGTCCAAACAGCTTGAAAAAGTGCATGTAGCACCGTATGTCCCCTTTAAGTCCCAATAGACTGGAGACCTTCAAATGTTCAGATGTTTGGTCAAAGTGAGTGATCTGTTACGTTACCTTAATACCTCTTGAGGTTAATGTTTATTAAAGCGTGAAAAATGTAAAGTTTTTAAGGTGAAAAAAAAAAACAGTGAGATAGTTCTTCAGGTCTGCAAGGTGCCTACATCCCTTTACATGTGTACTGCTGACAAAACGCTCTAATTTGAGTTTTCACTACATCCCAACATTGCTTTAGAAAGCTAAAAGCCACTTTCTTTTGTTTAAGAAACTTTCAAAAATAAATAAAATACTTTAAAATTCGCATCATCCAAAAGTGTAATATACCAGTAGGCACTTTTATGTTTATTTATTAAAAGGTCTCTAAGCGTCTCTTAGGTCAAGGGGCCTCTATCAACTCCCACAGTCACTTTGGGAAGGCCATATGAGGTTCTACATGGTTCCTGTCCAAATTATGTATTGTACAATTAAATCCACCCACAAATGTCAGCATCATAGGACACAAAGATGCTGCAGTCAAACCCGTCAACATTGAATTTAAAAACCACGTCAAGTCCTCTAAACTGTCTTTGAGAATCAAGAAAACCATTCTCCAAAATGACACCAGGTGCTTTATCAGTGAGGCCTTACAGCCAAAGGGGATTTTCTATATAGGGGGATAATTTCCATACTTAAATAATTTTGCCGCAATTGCTTTGTCAGAAATAAATGGAAGGTTGAACAGCACAAACTTTTTGGAAGGGGAACTAAGGGAAGAAACCATTATGAGCTCATTATTCATTGTTATACTATTTTGCGTTAGCATTCTGACTCCATCAACACCATACAAATAAAATAAAAAAAATCACAATTGCGCTGTTCACGTGGAAGGCAGCAATTATATTTTCGTGCCCTACCACCGTTCCAACCGTTAAGCAACATTCCTCTGCATTTTCTTGCAAGTTAAACTTTTAAACAGCCATGTGCTTGGAGCCACCATGCTCCCGCAGCACACTACAGTACACACAAACACACACTCTCACACTCATATACTGTTTCTTGTAGCTGCAGGCCAGATTGTTTTTTATGTACGATTATAAATACATTGTGGATATTATGCAGTGGTTGGTCCCCATTGTTCCTTTCAGAGACTGCATAATCTAAACACTTAGATTATGCACTGTAAAATATCAAGTATAAATAAATACTCGTTACGCTCAACATGATTTAGCAGCTGTGATTTGGACATTTGTCAGGTGACGTATGTATTATTCATAATGTACTTAAACACACTTGTGAGTACTTCCAACACTTTATCTTCCTTAATCTAACAAACCTGAATCAGCTCATCGAATGACTAGTAAATTGCCTCAAGACCCAAAATGTGTGCTACTGTTGGGCCCTCTTAAGAAAAGGGAAAAAACCTTTGTGTGATAATGTTGATGTACTATTTTCTCAGGCTTATGGACTGATTGCAGTTCGGGTGAATTAAACTGAACAAATTATTACATCGTACCCTCACTTTATTTGGGTGCAGGACTGTATGTTCGCACATTAAAATAATTTACATAGATTTCAACTGTGAATGATTGGATGTTTGTGTCTGTCATGTTTATGTGCATGTCTACCTCAAACTGCAAAGCTACATTTTACTGTTCATACTGAATTCTTATAAAATCTTATTATATTCTTATTATAATCTCTTATATTATATAAGAGAGAACCCAGATAGCACACACACGTCGTGGAGACGTCTATGCAACGTCATCTTTTTCATCTGGCAGATGTCTGGCAGAGGGCGTTTGCTCATCTGGCAGATGTCGCCGAGACGTNNNNATGATGAAGAACAGCTATTAGCAACTGTTCGTTTTGAGTGTACGAACATGGCGCCAGGCTCCACCCCTAGCGTCTTCCTGTCGGGTAACAAACAGCCATGTATAAGGATGTCTGCCAAATGCTATACAGTTCTGGTCGTAGGCAGCAAAAGGCACTTCCACAATGTTAAAAACGGTCCTGCAGTTTTATATACATTAAATTGTATGATTTTGTATAGGGACAGATCACTACAATTAATTTCCACCACGGAAATAATGCAGTTTTTGTATGCCTACGGTTGATGCACATTTCCAGGCTTGTGCCTCTACCACGGATTAAAGCCTTATTATCGAGATTCTATGTAAATGTATATAGCACATTTTAATGCTTTGCGTATATCGTGAACCCTTAATATACATATATTAATTAGTTGAGCAATTTAAACTTCATAGTGCCTTATCCACAAAAACAGCTCCGCCATTTACTCGTATTTGTTTACAGGCTATCTTGCCAGGGCCAATATGGCAAACTGGTTGACGTATGACCCAGCGGCCAACGCAAATTTTACGTATTAATGTCTACGACCAATCCGAACAAAACTATGAACCTTAACCTCGCGAAACTAGTTTGTGTGACTGTTAGTTCCGCCAATAATATCGACATCGTCACACACTTTTCTACACAGTCCAGCGAGTAAGAAGGCGTGTTGGGAAAGTAGGTGGGATTTTGCTTATTACGGCCGTAAACGCCGTCTTTAAAGAAGAAGTCTATTCAGGAAGCCATTACGTTGCGCATTTTAGGGAAGCGAGACTTACTATTTTTACGTATTCTACGCACTTTTAAAATACTTTCATTAGGTCCCATTCAAAATATTATGGCATCGCAAGCAAAGAAAAGAAAAATGAATTTCTCTGAAAGGGAGGTGGAAATCATCGTGGAGGAGATGGAAAAGCAAAAGCACATTTTGGTAAACCACTTCAACGCTGGCGTCACTCACATCGCAAAAAATAACGCCTGGATGGAGATTCTGAAGCGCGTGAATGCTGTGACCAATTGCCATCGCGAGCTCGCCGAGGTGAAGAAGAAATGGTCTGATTTGAAAACCGAGGTTCGTCGCAAAGTGGCGCAGGCTCGTGCTGCGATAGAGGACACGGGGGACTGCACCACGGTACCGGTTATTCTTACTGCCATGCAGCAGCGCATCTGTAACCTGCTGGGAGAAGCCACCATCATCAGCCTGCCTGCTGGAGAATCGGCAGAGCCGAGTGCGGATATTGCGGCACCGGTGCCCATTAACACAGCCACAGCTACAGTTACACTAACGCAGAGTAAGTTAGTGGCGTTACTGCAGCGCGGGTTAGCAAACACAATGACAAATTAGCTTAACTTGGCTTATCTTAGAAAAGTGTCACCACAGACCAACACAAAAATAACGAATGTCAGAAATGTTAATCGTTAAACTAGAATTATAAGCGTCTGTCTGAGTAAATCGCCGTTTAGATGCATGGCGAAAGTTTTTTCCACAGCCCGGTCAGTAAAGCTCTAATGCACATAAATTTACATTTACAGTTCAATAACTTTAACGTTATTTCAGATGTACACCGTTTCCTACAAGTTCCTACAAGCAGAAAGAAGATTGATCTGAAAAGTGGACAAACACCGACGGTGTTCTCATTTTTTAACATATCTGTAACAAATATGGTTAGGCGTCATCATTAAAAGATAATTACATAGGAAATAAATATATTTAAGTAATTATGAGAAAAATATACCATTATGGTCAGAATAAAGTAATGTAGCAAGTCTACATTACGAAGAGAAATCTATTTAGTCATGTAGATTTTCTATTAAGATGAGCAGGCCAAATTGTATTGCAATAGATAATAGCTTTAGCAAACACTTTTGTCATGCCCCACTTGGGAGGAGGGGGTTGAAGTTTTAAGACCAACTTGTCAACAAAATGATACCAAAATAGGTAAAATTTATTGAAATATAAATTTCTAAATCAATAAAGTCAACAAACACCAAGTTCAAAATAGTTAAAATACAAGTACAGTTGTGTTATCACTTAGCTTTATGTTAGGTTTAAAAGAAGAAGTGTGTCCGAGAAGTTTTAAGCTGAATTAAGAGAAGAAGAGTTCTTGCTTGTTGTGTCCACCACACCTTGATACACTTATCGGTCGATTGGTTTTGGACCGGTAAGTGTATCAAGGTGCGGCGGACACAAAAAGCAATAACTCTTCTACTCTTAGCTTAAAACTTATCTCGGACACACTTCTTCTTCTTTTAAACATAACGCTTTGCTTTGTCCCTTTGCAAACTGTGCAAAAAGAGCCAATGCATTTAGCAAGAACCATAAACAAGTCAAAAAATAGAAATCAATATCAGTCTCATCACTGCATTAGTGGCTGAAATGAACATGTTTTGTACGGCACATTATTTCAAAACAGAGTTGCAGGCTTGATACTGCTACCCTCAAGTCATGCTCAATGTTGAGCTGATATCTGTACTTTGTTTTCAGTAAAGAAATAGCTGAAACCCCTCCCCCCCACCAGACATTAGGACAAAGTCTGGGGTATTTGTGAACATTAATTGAAAAACTTTTACTTACCATTTAACACCATTTTGAATGGTGTTAAAACGGTGCTGTTTTTAAGCCAGGGTGTAATGTTTCCCAACAGGATGCTCTCTATTGCATGATTCGCATGATGTTTTGGCAAATGTCTTATGTCCGAGACACTTCCGGGCATTTTTCACCACGGTGCTGATGGGACAGGACCTGACAGGTTCTGCGTGATGCAAACACAGATTAACAGAAGCTGTCCATTTGCTCCACTGGGCTCATTGATGATGGGGGTCTTGTCATTCATCTTCTGCATTGTACGGAAGTCTACTATCAACTCATTTGTCTTGCTGAAGTTCAGGAGGAGGTTATTCTCCTGGCACCAGTTTTCCAGATTTCTAATATGCTCCTGGTAGGTCTTCTTGTTGTTGTCAGTGATGAGGCCCAACCCAATCGGTGTCGTCAGCAAACTTTATGATGATGGTGGTGGTATTGGCCATGTAGTCGTATGTGCACAATGAGTACAATAGGGAACACAACCCTGGGGTGTTCTAGGGCTGACGGTAAGGGAAGCTGAGACATGTCCACAGATTTACTGCCTGTGGTCTGCCAGTTAGGAAGTTGGAGATCCACTGACAGAGAGGTGAGTTGCATCCCAGGTGCTCCAGCTTGTTGGTGAGTAAGGAGGGAGTTATATGTTTGCATTCATCATACTTTGCTTTATAGTCCCTTATTTTTCTTAGTCTTTCCCACAGGCTCCTAAACTCCCTCATTTGGAGCTGTTCCTCTAGCTTCAGGGTGCAGTAAAACTCTGTCTCAGGGTGGAATCAGAGGTCATCTCAATGAATTAGTCCTGTTCAGCAGAGCTGAAATTGGCAGGTATATGTATACTGTAGAATATAAATATTTTTCATTGCATATTAAACACAAAAAAACTCAGTTTGACCACAGTCCATTCCAGTATATAAGTAGCATACAGCCTATATAAAATGTATGTACAATATATGAATATAATAGTTATAGGCAATAAATTAAATTAAATACCAAAATATACCAACCTATTGCATTGAATGCATTCATAACCCATTCATATTAAGCACTGTTGTTTGGAAAGTATTTGTGAAATAACCCTCCCAGGGAACAGATGTGCTTTGATCGAGGCAGTTGACCGACATGTCAGTTTTTGGGTGAACTCTTGTTTCCAGGTGAGGTTAGGTGGCTTGTCTCTGCCTCAAAGCTGAAGATTTAAGTTAGCTCAGTTAGCTTTCTGATTACATGACTGGGATAGGCCGGTTTCATCAGAAATCGCTCATGGTTGAATTTTCTTTCAGCCTCATACACGCGTTCCTCCTCCAAAAAAATGTAAATCGCTACTTTGAGTTCAAACACTTGTGACAACACTTTTCCTCAGACAAGCCAACTCGACTCACTGTGAAACAGCTGAATGATCGGCTCCCATCTCCTCATAAAGTGCAGAGAGCATTAGTGCTTTCAGGAGTCAAGTTTTGATGAAATTTATATATTTTTTTCAATTCGATTTTATTTATATAGCGCTTTTAACAATGGTCATTGTCTTAAAGCAGCTTCACAAAATTAAAGCAAAATTATGGAAATGTGTATGACAAGTAAAAATGTGTTTAAATCATAATGAAGAGGTTGTCCCTGATAAGCAAACCAAGGGCGACTGCGACAGTGGCAAGAAAAAAAACTCCCTGAGATGGCAGGAGGAAGAAACCTTGAGAGGAACCAGACTCTTCACTATAACAGCTGGCTGGAATCTTTTTGCTGACATACTGTGTTAGGCAGCTGGAAGTTCATCAAAAAAAATTTAAATATTGTACAAAGATACCCAGAGTAAATACAAAATGCAGGTTTTAAATGATCATTTAATTTATTTAGGGAAAAAAAGCCGTCCAAACCTACCTGGCATCCATGGGAGAGGTCCAGGTGGCAAAAAAAAAAAGAACACCGCATTTCATAAATAAAAAATACCACCAGTCAAACATGATAATGGTTGTTTGATGATCTGAGGCTGCAGCTTCAGAACCTGGATGACTTGCCATAATTGAGGGAATCATGAATTCTGTGCTTTACCAGACAATCCTGAGGAAGAATATCCGGCCATAAGTTCATGACTTAAAGCCTCAAGGGTTATGCAGCAGGACAATTATCTGGAACATGCCGCTATATAACTATACACTAAGGCCTCAGGCCTTAGTTCATTCTCTCTAGGATCAATGAGCTGCACAGTGTAGCAGATAAAATCAAGTGAAACTAATTAAATGAGTTCATAATCACAGTGCTAAAATTGCAGAACAAATTTAGAATTTAAGGTAAATTAAATTTAAATTAAAGCAAAGCAAACGTTAACACAGTGAGCCTTTAGATTTTATCATGTGTAATTAGAAAAGCTAGCACGTGTAAGGTTTTGTCATCTTATACTTTTGTGTTCTTTAAATTTGTAGCAGATTTATTAACTGAAATAAATGAAACTAAGTGACCATAAAATTCAAACATTGTCAAGGATGTGCTACAGCCCCGCTTGTGTATTATAAGAATGAAATGCAGTAGGCTGTTATGATCATTATAATTTTCTTTAATAAATAATGAAAGCATTTTAACTTATTTCATTGTTATATCCTAGTAGCACTGCCATTGCACTGCATCACCGCTGGCAAAACCTTCTGAAATACAAGTGAAACATTAAACGAATTTACAGTTACAGTACTAAAAATCCAGTACAAATTTAGAACTTAAATAAAATATAGGCGTTTCTTATTCGCATCGAATTTAAGCAAAGTAAATGTTAACACAGTGAGCCTTTAGATTTTATCATGTGTAACACCAGTGTAGCCAGAAAACATACTCTGGATTTGCATCAGAAAAAGTGGGTGTGCCACACTTATTGTCAGATTAATATGAAGAAACTATATAATAAAACTATATAGGCTACATAGCCTTTACAAAACTCTGCTTTAATTTAAGTGCACTTATAATGATGACAAAACCTACTATGATTTAGTAAAATAATGAAAGCAAACAGGGTGTGCTAAAAAAAACATTACATTCTGTATCGGTTTCGGTAAACTTGAGCGCATCAGAAAATGAACTGAAACTCAACTTGTATACCTGCCTCACAGACGTGAAAAATACATATATACTTATAGAAAGCGAAATGTCTGTTTTTATATAAATTAGTGGAAAACAAATTTCAGATTATGTAATTAGTATGGAACGTGAATTATAGGCGCATCCACTGCTGCGGAGATTATTAAAATGGTCAGAGTCAGTCTCCTTGCTGTTTTTCCTCGACACATTCATAATCATTAGTCTACTTCTGGTGGTGCGCTCTGTAAAACTTTATGCATGTGGTTGAGCGCTGATTAGACTACATAGGAAATTAAAGAGGAGGATCACGATGCCGACTCAACATCCCGTGCCCAAACCTCATTTAAATTAAATTAACCAATATTCTAAATAAACAACAATAGCCCACGTTGAGAAAAGCATTCTTATTTATACTATAAAAATAATCATGAATCTATTTTTAGGCATGCCAGCAGAATTTTTCAATACAAACTTATAATGCCCACATAACATCAAACATTCCCCATCTTATTATTTTAACTATTACTATTTTATTTACTTTAAAATAACATTAAGAGCAAGAACTAAAATATTATTGATTAAATGTAGGCTGAAAAAACAGTTGACCTCAAAAATGTAACAGATGAGGACTCATGTCCATCAATCTGATATACATTATGCTGGAGAAACTCCCAGGTGGGAAGACACTGCTTTGTGTCGTTAACTTCAAAGACACAAATACCTAAAACAAACATCAACAACCTCCACCAAAGAGTCTGGAACACAGAGTACAGGATGCGTCACACAGCCGCGATATATTATACAAAAAACGTATTATACCAAAGAATGCCAGTTAGAAATACCCCAAATAAAATAAATCACTGTTTTAACCACTATAGAGACATCACAGCCAGCGGTTCAGAAGTTCTTTCAGAGATGAGGCTACGTTGGGCGAGTACATGAGTGCAAGAGCGCCTGGGGATTTCCTGGAACTCAAACCTCCGAAAACGTTGGGGCAATTTTTTAAATAAACACTATTTTTAATAACCGATTGAAGTTTTGAGCTGTACATACATGCATTCTCGCCTAAACAACTCTTAAAACTACACTTTGTGACACAATAACCGTAATATTTTGAACATTATGCAGGCTGGCGTTTAAGAAACCAGAGAATAAAGAATAAACCAGTTGTTGGGTCAAAATAACCCAACCATGACCCCAATGTACTTCTTGAATAACTCGTTTGTTGCCTTGGCGGTATGTTTTTTGTCATTGTAATCCTGAAAGGCATAATACATGGGCCCCGTCCATTGGTCCCTCAATGCAGCAAAGTCGGTCTGTACCTTTAGCAGAGAAACAGCCCCAAAGCACATCCGTGCTTGACTGTAGGGACGGTGTTCTTGGGGTCATAGCATTTTTCTTCTCTTTTTCTTCACAAATCAAGTTGATGTCAAAGAGCTCAATTTGGTCTCATCTGACCACATAATTTTCTCCCAATCCTTCTCTGTTCTTCGCTGTTCCCAGCTGCCCTGAGATAATTTTCAAGCTCCTCCTGTGTAGTTCTTGGCTTGATCACTTTTCTCATGGTTAGGCAGAGGGCAATTCATGGTTATTTTGTATTTCTTCCATTTGCAAATCATCACTTTAACAGTTGTCTCCGTCTCACCAAACTTCTTGTTGATGGTCTTGTGACCTATTCCAGACTTGTGTGGATCTTCAATCTTGTCCTTGACATCCTTTGACAGCTCTTTGGTCTTGCCCAAGGTTTGAGGTTTGAAGGGAAGATGGATATTCTATGGGCAGGTGGCTTTTTATAAATATAACGTGTTGTGGTGAGGAGCACTTCCTTAAATGAATCTGTGTACCACATATACATATTCTGTGGGAGGCAGAATTATTGTAGGGGATCAAATACTAATTTTATTCATTGAAATGCAACTCAGTTTTTATAATTTATGTAATGTTTTTTTCCTTGTCTATATCCTTTAGAATAAACCTATGATAAAAGTTATAGATCCTTCATTTCTTTGTAAGTGGGAAAACTTACAAAATACTGCAGGGGATCAAATAATTATTTTAATTTATTTTAATATTTAAATAATTATTTAATATATTATATTTTGTAAATAATAATTGTATACAAATATATATGCAGACATTTTTGTGACTTTTATGTAACTAGGAAATTCAAATGTATGTTCATAATAAAACACAGACCATTAAATAACTTTCACATGTTCCCAAAGGTAAACCTTTCCCAAGGTTACAGAACTTTCTCTTAATTACAAATCTCTAAATAAAATAGTGCATGTGGGTCCACTCTGTGATGCTCCGTGTGTGTGTGTGTGTGTGTGTGTGTGTTGTGTGTGTGTGTTGTGTGTGTGTGTGTGTGTGTGTGTGTGTGTGGTCAAGACAGACCAGTTTTTAGATGGAAACAAAAAACCTAATGTACGCTCCTGGGATTTGCATAAAAATAGAGAGGAGCGAGTGTGACAAAGTTACCAGAAGAACTCATATTCTTCAGCATGCTCAGTAAAACCTAACAGCTGTTTTCTTATAAAACTGCACAAATCTGTGTCTAAACCTCCTGATTTTAAGCAATGAGTTTTCACTCCAAATATTGACTGTTTATTTTATTACTCTTTATTGCTCTTCATAGAAGTTTTTTATGCAGAAATGTTTTCAAAAGCATATTTTGCTTATGCCATATTTTTGTATGTGCTCAAGACTTTTGCTCAGTTCTATAAGTAAAATAGTTGTTAGATTTCAGGGCTCGCTAAATCGCTAGCCTGACGTCCCGGGGCTATTGTGTCTTCCAGTCGGGCTACCAAAATCTATCTCAGCCCTGCCCGTCGGGCTATCATGGGAAGGAAAAAATATATGCCAATGCTTTTGCATTCTTTCGCAAATGTAGCTGGGCAATTGTTATTTTCGGGCATCGATGAGCCACTGTCAATATGTGAAATATTGAAAACACGTCTCAATTCGCGCTTGTTTTTTTAACTTTCATTTTGCGATCGCGCGAACTGTGTATAGAGAGCGGCAGTACTGATTGGTCAGTGACGGATTAATTGCGCATCAATTCCTCTGACATCGTCTTATCACTCATTAGCTTACTATTCAAACATGACAAGTGACATCTCCCGCAGCAAGCTTAAACATGTGATAGAGGTTTATTGCGCAGAGAACTTCGCTTATCGTGAAAATCGCTGACCGTTATGTGTGTGCGTGTGTAAAAATTACGCAGGTATTTAAGTTCTGCTGAGCCAAATAAGACGGGTCAGGGTGAAAAGGGACAGCCCAAGAAAAGCCTACCACAAAGCGGAAAAGTTATGACAAATCAGACTATGACGCAAAAAGAAAGCGCAGCTTTTTGGTTTCATGGACAAAGGAATGCAAACTACTATTGGCAAAATTTAGCAGTCTTTGCAAACTTCAAAAAGCAACGTCGAGTGGCATTTACTCATCTGTGACTTCAGTGGAAATTTCAGATTCAGAATCGGACACATACCGATTCATGTTCTACACAGTGCTTACAAGTTCATAGAAATTTCTGTTCAATTAGAACCAAATATTTGAGTTGATGATTTAAATTTTTATAAAGTTGTTGTAATTTGTGTTTTAACAATTTTTTGATTGATGTTTTGTTTCCTTTACAATATTATACATATAAAAATAATCTCTTTTTTATTTGGGCTACTTAAATTTATTTTGGGCTACCAAAAATTGAAGAGTGCCTGCCCGAAGGGCTACCAGGAATTTAGAAATTTTGCGAGCCCTAGGTTTTACTGAGCTTGCTGGAGAATGAGTTCTTCTCTGGCTGTTAGTTCCTCAGTCTATTAGTGTGTGTCCTGATTGTCCTGTATCTTTTGCCCCAATGGGAGGGGCACAAACAATCTGTGTCCTGGATTGGTTGGATCCTTGATGATGGCCCTATGGTACTCCTGTATTCAATGTGAGAATGGAGAATGTGTGGTTGCCCACCCTGACATTCTGTGGTCTGTCAGTGAGAAAGTCTAGGATCCATTAACAGAGTGTGGTGATTAGTCCCAGGTTGTTTAGCTTGTCCACTAGTTTTCAGGGTACTATTGTATTAAATGCAGAGCTAATTTAAGTAACATTCCAACATGTGTGTTGGGATGCTCCAGATGAGACAGGCTTGTGTGGAGTGTGATTGAGATTGCATCCTCTGTTGATCTGTTCCTACAGTAGGCAAACTGGTGGCTGTCCAGATCAGTGGGGATGTTGGCCTTGATGTGGGAAAGGACAAGCCTCTCAAAGCACTTCATGATAATTGGTGTCAGACTAGTTTGACAACAGTCATTCAGGCGATAGTCATTCAGATACCTTACTGTTTTTTAATCACAGGAAAATGGTTGTGGATTTGAAGCATGAAGGGACTAGAGCCTGCTGCAGGGACAAAGTGAAGATGTTGGTGAACACCCCGCTAATTGGTCAACACATGACTTCAGTGTGCAGCCTGGCACCCTGTCTGGTCCTGCCGCTTTGTTGAGATCAATCTTTTTTCGAGTGGATCTCACCTCACTTCGAAGACAAGTACCGGCTCCTCTGTGGGTGATGGTGCTTTTTGAGTTTCCACTCCGCTGGTGTGATTGTCAAAATGTGTGAAGAACTGGTTCAAGGCATCAGAAGGCTTGGCGTCATAGGTTGTTTTTGAGACCTAATTACAGTAATAATATAGTACTAGATGATGATGATGGTAATAATAATAAAATATTTATTATTATTATTATTATTGAGAAGTTTGTACGTTCTGCATTTTGCAACATCGTTCCCACATCCAGGTTAAACGATAAAATTTACACATTTTAAAAGTAATGAACATTTGAATTTAGAATTGGTTCAGCTGTTCATTGACCACACAGATCCGTGCGGCTTGAGTTTTATTGAACTTCCTAGGTTTTATAAAGACGAGCTGTTCACTGCGCAAAACTGTGTGTCTCTGAAGAGAATGCATGACTTCAGTACGGCCTTCTTATTCTTTTTGCCATCCATGATCAATTTATTGATAGTAGATGTTACACTGCTTTCGCGCTCATGTACCTGCTTATTCTGCTAGTGTGAGAGCGGTGCACTGTCCCCTACTAGTTAATAGATCACCAATGGCATTATTCATCCCGACAGATCTGCGAATATACCTGGGCGACCCGCCCAAATAAACTGTGTAGGAGACACTGCATTAAACAATACAAGACCAGGTGACCGAGTACTGCAAACCACAATTAAAATATATAATTCCAGTGTTTTGGTGGAAATTTCCTTTTTTACATTTTGATGAATTCATAATTTTACTGTTCAGTTACCAGAGTTTAGCATGTATAAGATTTAAATATAATTTATAACCAAACATGACCATATTTAACAACATTTAATAAGAGTAAACCATTTTCTTTTAATATTCAGCATGCATACAGTGGTCACCAAATCGGAGCGTTCGTTTTACCGTCGCGGCGCTCGGCGACAGCATTTGGGTTTGTGCGTTTGCTGGCTTTTACCACTGAGTGGCGCTATAT
>JAQMYK010000039.1:18598409-18609317 GCA_030014345.1 Clarias buthupogon | reverse complement strand
GAACAACATCATGAGGCTAGTGAGGAGCATGAGACGTCGCTGTCAAGCTGTCATTGTGGCAAATGGTGGAAACACCCACTTTTCCAAATAGGGAAAGCACTCATGTAAATAACAATATCCCTAACGTATTGTGAGTAGTGTATATTGAATGACCTGACTCCAAAAACCGTCGTTGTAACTGATTCCAAAGAATACTCTTTTTGCTAGTGAAAGTAATGTGAGTTTATTGTACAAAAGACACAATATACAGAAAGTAAAAACAAATAACACATTGCCATGGATACACTCATGACCATAGGATGCTTGATAAGTACACCTCTGGCCATTGTATAGTGTGGTTTCACATATACTTTAAATGTTATCTCCTAAATAAGTATCATGTTTATGATGTAACATTCTTCACTGTGGACTGTGAATTCTAAGGTTACCAAACATGCCCTGAGGAATATTTAGTTAAACATAATTACGATAAACAGACTTAGCTGACATGGTTTCTTTCTCATTCACATTCCTGAAAATGTCCAGAAACATTTCACTGCTACAATTTACAACCCTACCACAAATGAGAAATCTGTAATAAAAAAATTCATAAGCCATTACTGTTAGTTGGTTATCCATATAATAGGTAAACCAACACTTGCTTAAAGTGTAGTCATTTGTGCTTAAAACTTTTACACCCGCTGATTTCTAGACATTTAAACAAAAGGTGTTGAAAATTCATTTAAATATGAAGCACTGCATTATGTGGTGACACACTCTGTGATGTAACTAAGAGATGTTACCAGGTAAAATGTTTCAAAAGTGTGGTTTCAAATATGTGTATATTCTTATTTAGGAAAATAGAGCGCACACTTCTGAGAACTGAACAATTTTTGTGACATACAAATGCACAAATACACAGTATCTAAAAGTCCACAAATACTTACATTCCAAGCAAAGTGTATAACTACATAGCTTAAACACATTGCCCAAAAATAAATGCAGTCATTTATTTGAAAAGGCATAGAATAATAAACATAAAACAATAACTAGAAGGAAAAGGTATTACCTATTGCAAATCAGTTTAATTCAGTTTACATTCCAGGGACCTCAAGTCTGTACTGAATATGAATTAAATCGCTGCCGTCACCCCCAATGGTCAGGATGTTCATTCTTCATTCATGTCAAGCTTTTTTATTTTATTATTTTTTAAACTACATAGACTGTTGTATGTAAAACCCATATTTACCAAGCGTTTTAGAGTAGCAAATTGCTCGTAAAAGCAGTAAGTGGGCAAAAATTCTTAGAGTGATGCCATTTTAGTCCTACTTTCAGTAACAGTAAGAGCTACAGTATTAAACAAGATTCTTAAAATAGGAAATCACTCCTATCGAAAGAGGAGAGTTCCAGAGGTGTGTTAACTGGTTAGGAAATTTCGTTCAGGCAGGGATGGAAGGAGAGACATTTTAGTAACACTGAGTGACACGAAGCTCATAAAAGGTAGGTTTGGACAAAAATGGAATACTTTTTTTTTTTTTTTTTTTTACATGTGCGGTGTGCAACTAGTCCAATAAGAATAATGAAGATGCAGCTTTGAAACATTGACACAGCCGACAGTGTCGAAATAATAAATGAAACATTGATCTTATAGCATGGCAGATTATGCTCAGGTTCATAAATTTCTCACCGCATTAAATCAACCAAAGACAAGTTTCATTCATGGAGTCATGGGCATCATCCATGGCGCACACATTAAAATAACCTATAAATCTCTCTCTCCCTATGTATATATATATACATATATACATATACACACACATTTTATATATTTATATTATTTGAGGGTACACAAATAAGTTATAAGCAGCGCTTCATACCTCTGTTTAGCACACTCCTCTGGGGTACATGTGGCAAACTGACAGGTGGCATTGATGCTTTCACAAATTGCCTCTGTTCACTTTTTATCTTTAGAGGTAAGAGTAGGCCAGAATTTTGCTTTGATTATTTCTTTACATTTTACTCCCTCCTCTACAAGCAAAACATTCTCAGCCTCTCCCCAGTTTCGCTATCTTTTCAATGTCATTTTGATCAGATTATGGCAGTCCTAAACAGCTCTATTATAGGGAATTGAAACAGTTTTGACTGGAGCAGTCTGATTAGGATATCGCCATGCAGCCGAGACACACATTCCAGTTTTGTCTGTATGCAGAGCTTTCACAGAACTATGACTTTCACAGAACTTTCACAGAACTATGACTGATTTCACCATTTTGCTTTTCCTGTCAAGAGACCTGTCAAATCTACAGCACTCACAATAACGTGCAGCCTAAATTACAGTATTGTAAAAAAATAAAAATAAAAACTTTACATCGAATGCTTTCCTCGGCACAGTCCTACTCTTTGAGGGGGAAAAAAAGTGGGATGCTTCATAAAAAACATGTCCCACGCTGAGGTAGGAAGATTTTTAGTCCTAAATGAACTTTGAGCTCGATTCCTACGAGTGATTTTGAGACGCTTAGTAAATACAGGCCCAGGAGATCAGTTTTGAAATACTCGAACCAAGGGTTTTTGCACAAGAATTTCCAAATTTTACAGCTGTGAACAGGGCCCATATTGACTAAGTGTCTCAGAGTAGGAAATTGCTCCTAAGTGGGCAAAAATAGCATAAATTAGCTTTTTAGAAGAGTTTCTCATTCGTGCATTTCTCTGACTGAACAGCATTTCCTCTCTACCCCTAACCAGTTCAGACACCTCTGGAGCTTTTCTACATTGGAGGTAGAAGTGATTTCCTGTTGTAAGAAAAAAACTTTTTGATAAAACAGTTTTTGATAAAGTGCTGTTACTCCTGTTTCTAAATGTAGGACCAAAATTGCATCACTCTGAGAATTTTTAGCCACTTAAGAGCGATTTCCTACTCTGATAATTATAGGAATCAGGCTCAAAGTTAATTTAAGACTGAAAATATTCCTAGGTCAGAGTAGGACATAAAAGTTGTTTCATCAAGATTACGTTACATGTAAAGTGACATCAAGCCTTTTTTGCTTTTCATTTCAATGCTTAGGAATTAATATTAATATTTATTTATTAATTAATATATTAGGATATATTTTTGTAAGAAAAGGTGGGCAACAGGGATTGAGAATATTCTTAAGCAAAGTCATTTAAAGAATTTTGGAGAGTTTTACAAGGAGCTCACTCCAGGTGAATTGAATTGAGGCTGAAATCAGTGCATCAACAGCTATCATGCAGAGACAGCTTCAGGAAATGGACTACAACTGTTACATTCCTGGGCCCGTATTTACCAAGCGTCTCAAAGTAGAAAATCACTTCTAAGTGGCCAAAAATTTTCAGAATCACGCCATTTTGGTCCTATTTTCAGTAGTAGGAATAAAAGGTATTTTTTTTATTCTTAGAACAGGAAATCACTTCTATCTCCACCAAAATGTAGAGCTCCAGAGGTGTCCTAACTGGCTAGGAGTAGTGAGGAAATGGCGTTTAGGCAGAGACATGCGCGGAGGAGAGACGTTTTACTAACACTGAGCTCATAAAAAAAAAAAGAGCTCGCAAAAATGGAATACTTTTTTTTTTATGTGGTGTTTAACTGGTCCAATATTGAACATGTTGTATGCTGTCTCCACAGGTGACTGCTACTGAACAGTTTTTTTTTTTACTTGTGAAGATGCAGCTTTGAAACAGTGACACAGCCGTCAGTGTCGGAAATAATACATTAAAGGCTGCTCTTACAGCACCACTGATCATGCTGATTTATACGCTGTGTGAAATAAAAAAACTGCATTCATGGAGTTGTGAGCATCATCCATGGCACACATATTAAAATAATCATACTTATATGAAATTATTTGCTTATGCACTTTTATTTTATATTATCTGTTATAAGCAGCGCTTCATCACTTCATTAAGATGGCGTAACCCCATGTTTCACACCCCTCGGGGGTACTTGCGATAAACTGACAGGTGGTACTGATGCTGTCACAAATTGCCTCAGTACATTTTGACATCACTTTTTACAACACAGAGCCGCAAAGTAGGTGAGTGTTGTCGTTTTGACAGGTTTTTGTAGTTTTAAATGGTGGAAAAGTGAAATCAGCACCAGTTGTGTTAAAGCTTTATGCACACAGACAAAACTTAGATGCGTGACTCTGGTGCATGATGTTATCCTAATCACACTGACCCAATCACAACTGTTTAAATCCCCTATAATAGAGCTGTGTAGGACTGTCAGAATCTCATTAAAATTATTTCCAAAAGAACGCAAAACTGGAGATAAAAAGTGAGTGAAAAAAAAAAAATGATAAAAAGTGATTTGTGAAAGCATCAGCACCAGTTTGCTGCACCCCCACAAGAAGGGTGAAAAACAAGGGTACACTGTGTTAATGAAGGGTACACTGTGCTGCTTATGACAGAGAATCTAAAAAAAAAAAAAAAAAAAAAAAGCTGCATGTTTACTGTTACAAAAAAAAACGTACAGTGGTACCTGCGAAGATAGCATAGCGCATAGACCAGGTACATAGCACACAAAATGTTTTTTTTGTTCCTGTTTTTGTCTTTTATGAGCTTTGGGTCACTCAGTGTTACTAAAACGGATCTCCTCCACGCGCCTCTGCCTGAATGCCTTTCGTTCATTCTAACAAAGCCCCAACCAAGTATTGCATCCATAAATTAAGATGCTTTTCAGAAGTTGCATGTTTCTTAGGATTATAACAAGCAAATGTTGAAATATTTCACTTTACGTGATTCTAGAATATACAAATTTTACTTTCCGAATTAAGTGTTTTGTTTTTTTGCAATTTATTTACATTTTTTGCAATCAATTGTATTTATTTATTTTTGCAACAAGTTGGTACTATATCGTCTACACTTGTATACTCACTCTCTCACTCATCGTCTATACCGCTTAATCCTATATTCAGGGTCGCTGCCTATCCCTGGAGACTTGGGGAGACCAGGGTACACCCTCTACAGGGTGCCAATCCATCGCAGGGCACACACACTACACTACGGGCAATTTGGGAAGACCAATTAGCCTAATCTGCATGTCTTTGGACTGTGGGAGGAAACCGGAGTACCCGGAGGAAACTGACAAACAAGGGGAGAACATGCAAACTCCACGCACACAGAGACGGGAATCGAACCCAGACCCTTGAGGTGCAAGGCAACAGTGCTAACCACTACATCGCCGTGCCGCCTTGTATTAATACTGGTTTACCTATCTGTTTTTGTTTGTTTTGTTTTTATATCAGGTGGTATAGTTTCTGGCTTTTTATGCTTGTTTTTAAGTCAGTGTGTGCTTGTGAGTATGGAATATACACATTTGTTCCTGAGTTTCTGGAGGTGTCCTCTTTTATTTGTGATTATACCCATGCTGATATATGCCTACGCGAATCCCTCACTGTGACTCAAAACAAAAGTGCATTCTGTGATCAGCTGTCCTTAAAGATGAAAAGAATGTCCTCATCTGTTCCATAGCTCCTTCTTGCCTCTTCAAAATTGCTAATACTAGTACAGCACACACCTGTTCAAAGAAATGTTAATTAGTAACAACCATTTAATGTGAATCCTGTTACTGAAGGAAGAACATTTCTGAATAATGCTACCATTATCCATACTGCATTAAATACAGGAATGTAAACATTATAAACTACAAAATAATGAACATTGTGTTGTAACTTAACATGTCAAGTAATAAAGAAATAAAAAGAATAGCAGTAAGGTCAACTTATAAAAATAAAAATGCATTGCAGTGTATTCAAGAGTATACACTTAAATCAACAGTTGGACAATTAACAACCTCAGCATTTTATAACCTCAGCACACTTATTGAGCCCATCTGTCCATCTGCACATTTATACAAATTTTTCAATCTAGCCCATTGCATTTATAAAGTACGAAACTATATAAAGAACTTCAGTTAATGTTCATATCAAAATGAAAATGGGGGAAGTATTATCATGGTTGTGGATGGCATACTAGCCAGCTGGTTTGAGTATATCAGAAAATGCTGATTACAGAATGGTGTGAAAAATACATCCTGTGAGCAGTAGTTCTGGGAGCATAAAACCATGGTTAATGTGGCCAAATTGTCTTGCGCTGACAGGTAGACTATTGGAATTCAAATAGTCAATATTTACACAACTGTGGTGAGTAGAAAACCATCAAACAATGCATATAAAACCTTGAAGCTGATAGACCACATCAGCAAAAGGTTCTACTTCAGCAACAAGAATGTGAGGCTACACTGGGCATAGGTTCACGGAACCTGCACAGCTGACAGTTGAAGGAATATGTTTCTTAATTTAATGAAAAAAGATGTTTGAGTCTTAGGGTACTATATGCATCCATTTAGTCCATTTCAACTAAATCAATTAATTCCCTGAGAAGACTATTCAACCCTAAAGGAATCCCAATTTGGAAGTAAAGAAAAACAGTTTTGTTTTGTTTTTTAGGTTACTAGCAGTATTTTTTGTACTAGGGTAAAATAACAGCGCTTTAAAGCTGCAGAAATGCAACATTTTCTGAACATTTTGATTGAGAAAATAAAAAGTTAGGTAATAAACAAAAGGTAATAAACTATTTTTACATAACTATCCTGTCATTTGTTCAACAATTTCTCTTTTGTTGTATCCTTGACCAAATACTTAATTGATCTTTTCAATTTAATAAACTCTGCACATACTGTATTTATAGTTAAAACATGCATAAATTAATATTTTTGCTGATATATCCCCACAACACACACACACTCTCTTACTTATTGCTTGGATTTCATATATTTCTATTTTGCTTCTTGGATTAAGATATGAGAACATAATTCAGGTTTTGGCTGTTTAACACAACCATGTGCAATCTTTGAGATCCATATTTGCTATTTGCTTATAATGCAAAGGTTTTGGTTTTTTTTGTAAATGTGTTTTTTATGAATACAAATACAAAGTCCTTGCAACCCTTAATCATATTCCCCAACTATAATGTGAATGTAATAACATAAGAGGGAAGTTTGGTGGTGTGCAGCCTGTCAGCGTTTTTAAATAAAACAATGTTGTCTGTAGCTTTGTTTATTATATATTATACATATACAATGCAGATGGAAAGTTTTCAGACCACGTTTTGCACATTGTGTTTCACACTCATCTTTAACATAATTGGACATAATTAGGCAAAGCACACACCTGTCTGATGACAATTTCCAATGCCATATGTGGAGGAAATCGGGAACTGTACATCACCTAATTAATATCATCCCTACAGTCAAACATGGCATCATGCAGTGGGGATGTTTTTCTGTGACTGGGGGAGTATTCAGTATAGAGAGGAAAAAATGAATGCAGACAAAAAAGCTATGCAGAGTAAAAAACCTTTTCCAGAATGCTCAGGATCACAGGCGTGACAGTTTACATTTAAACAAGACAGCAGCCCAAGAATACCACCAGGAAAACACCGGAGTGGCCACAGAACAACTCTTTGAAAGCCCTAGAGTGGCCCAATCAGAGTTTGGACCTGAACCTAAGAGCCTCTTGAGAGAGACACTGCTCTGCAGTGATGCTGCCCATCCAACCAGGTTGACTTTGAACGATCCCACCAAGAAAAATTTAAGAAACTTCCAAAAGAACGCTGTGGCACAAGGACAAGCACTTGAGGCCATCATTGCTGCCAAAGTGAAGTGTCAAAATACTTACAAAAACATATATTTTAATATACATTTCCTTTTTTTATATATATATAAATTAATGAAACACTCCAAACACTGATTTTTAACTTTGTCTTTGTGGAGTACTGTGTGTAGAATTATGAGAGAAAAAAGGATTTTAATCCATTTTAAGATTAATGTGAAACATAGCAAAATGCAGAAAACTTTAAAAGGTCTGAAAACTTTTTTCAGCATTGTTTAATGTAAAACTACTGTATTATTGAAAAAGGCCTTAGAACCCATAAACTGTCCACAGTCATTGAATAAACGACTTGGCCTCCCTAAATCAGGCATATTTTCCACCAGGTCGCTCAATTGACAAGGTGCTGCTGAAATGACAAAAGGCATGACCTAACTAAAACAGGCCTACATGTGGGACACTAATAGAACAATCCATATTTAATATTATTACAGTTTTGAAACCTCACATTTATTTGTGAAAATCATGAAATCAGACATTTGCATATTTCAAATACCATAAACAAGTGTATATATGTACTGACAAGTATTATAAATCAAAGTAGACAAGCACATGCTAAAATGACAAAGGGCTTGAGCTCTCTAAATCAGGCCTAGGTAGTGAAGTACTAATAGTGCAACACATGAAGATATATTACAGTTGTGAACCCACCATATATTTGTGAAAGCCAAGAGAAAGCATGAGGAGAACATTCAAACTTCATGCAACTAAGGTGGAAATTGAGCCCCTGACCCTGGACGTGCAAGGCCACAGTGCTAAACACTACACCACAATGCTGCCTTACATTTTCACATTACAATAAAAAAAGGTAGTTTTCCATTCATTTGGTATTTCCAGATATAAGAACATTTGAATAACAAGTGAATATCAATTATGTTTAAAGGATCACAAAGATAGCACAATGTTGTGTTTAATGGCAATTTCCACTAGAAAATAAACCAAAAAGGAAATAAACCAGAATTACAAAATCAGAAATCACTATCTTCTCCCAGTCAATGTTTTCCTTAACAGAAAATTAACCCTTAGCAATATATACAGTCATATGTATGTGCAGTACTTACGGTCAGAATAAGCAGGGTTGTTATAGAAGATGCAGCCAGCTGTACGATTAAATCCACACACTACTACAAAGTGACCTTGGTAATCAGGCGTGCTGCAGAAACACTTCTGATTCACAGGTAAAAAGCAGCAGTACTTGACTGGATTGGAGCAGAGGTCGCACACTAACACTACAGCATTTACCAGCACAATGGCCACTTGTCCATGGTTTAGATGAGTCTGGATTTCCTGAACAGTCACAGAGCTACGGACAAGAAACAATGGTCAGAGAAAACTGAACAGGGCATAACAAGATCATTTGTGTAATATAGATATAATATAATATAATATAAATACTGTACATCGGTATTTGACGCGAATATTAATATTTTAAAATGCTTGTCACTGAATAGCAAATTATCATATTATTATAGATAAGACCAAATTATTGGAACCGATTATAAGGCAACAGGTGGAATTTATCAGGAAAAAATGGGAAACCAAAGCTAACCTCAAGTTTGGAAAAATATGTTACATCACAAGCAAGAGGGGGTAGTAAAAGAATAAGCATTGGGCGTCCTCTGAGAGCAACCTCTACCAACCATCAAAGAACAATTGGTGACAAACATTGCCTTTTCCAGCATGATGGAGCACCTTGCCATAAGGCAAAAATGATAACCATGTGGCTCAGGAAAGAAAAAATGGAAATTTTAGGTCAGTGGCCAGGAAACTCCCTAGACCTTAATCCTATTGAGAACTTGTGGACAATTTTCAAGAGGCAATTGGACAAACAAAAACCCACAAATTCTGACAACATCGAAGCATTGATTATGCAAGAATGGGCTGCCATCAGTCAGGATGTGGCCCAAAAGTTGATTGACAGCATGCCAGCGCGAATTGCAGAGGTCTTGAAAAAGAAGGGTCAACACTGTAACTACAGACAAATTTATTTACTGACAAATATTGGTATGACTATACCATAGTAACATCTGACAAAAAGATAACGCTGAAGCAGCAGACTTTGTGATTTTTGAGAAATTTGTGAAAATTTATATTTGTGTCATTCTTCAAACTTTTGGCCATGGCTTTATGGCTCATAAACGAAATGGGCACTTTGTGTTTATTGATTCTGTGACTGATGGTAAAAAGAGTAGGATGAATTCCATTGTATGGAGCTATATTTTCTGCGAAAATTAGTCAAATCCTGCAAAACTGATAGCATTGTGCTTTACAGTACACATTTCCCAAAACATTTTTCAAAAGCAATCCAAGAACTACTTCTGTTCTCAAAGGAAAACTATCACTTACTGACATTGAAGTTGTAACAATGAGCTTGCTGTCCAACTACACTAGTTTATTAACTTTTATAATAATAGATATTATATATAATTTATAATAATTATTTTTAATTACTGTTTAAGTTATGCTTGTGTAGAGCTTGCAGAAGCTAGTTTTCCAGTTTGGCACAGTTAACGCTTTATGTGTAAAAACCATTATTACCATTATAACCAGCTCATTATCCATTTTTTTTCTTTTTTATATTAGACCACAAAATCCAAAAATTACTTATTTTTCTGTTGGTTCTGGAAACAAATATTGAAAGAATAGATTTTCATGTTTTCTGATTTTATAATGAAAAACATGGATTCAGACTGCTCAACTGTCAAAGTACACAACCCATAGTTCTATGATTAACCAGAAATTACCTGGTCACATGTGTCACTTAGGTCATTGTGAATAATCTTAAAACAAGAGTGACTTAGGGACCTTTTATTGGCTACCCATATGGGTTCATAGTTACACTGTGACAAATTGGTACTTTGAAACTACCCTGTGGCAGTTTCAGAACCACAGTTACCCTGTCACCTTCCATTATCCAGATTTTTTTGAGAATCCTGATTAATGTGCTAGGACCTACAACAGAACAAACACACTTGCAACATATACATAACTGAAAACATGTTAATACCATTTCTTTACCACTACGCCTCTGCTCTCTGCTTTCAGGAACAGTTCATTTACTCTGTCTTCTTCGGTATCAAAATGTTTTTTGTAGAAAGACTAAAATAGGAAAAAAGTATAAACATTAGTACTTGGTTAAACTTGGGGTCACACTGCACAATTCTAATCTTTTGCTATGGCGTCTGTCTTTTGGAAAGTATGTCTGCACTCTGTGTGTGTGTGTGTATCTCACATACACACATTA
>JAQMYK010000039.1:18547490-18562625 GCA_030014345.1 Clarias buthupogon | reverse complement strand
ATCGAACACATTTTTTATTGATATCGATCACGTGTCTATCGCGATACATATCGTTATCGTTTTATCGCCCAGCCCTAGGGTAAAGTGATGTATGTTTTTGGCCTTTTCTTTTTTGTCCACTTTTCAGTTTCTTGGCTCAGCACATAAAAGTACCTTGTCTCAAGATAGCAGTAGTCCCCCACTACCTCATACAGAAGAGGACCACGTCTACAGGTCTGTCACATGATCCCAGAAACCTCTGTATTGCAAGTTTTTATACATTACTGACGTGTGACCACCTCTAACTGTTATTCTAGCTTTCCCAACAAGCAAAAGACACCATCAGACTCCTCAGCAGCAGCCGCCATGAGCTCTACACTGGGCAGCAACTTGTCTGAGTTGGACCGTCTGCTGCTTGAACTGAATGCAGTTCAACAGAACACCCCATCCTACACCAGCACAGGTACCTACACCCATACATTTATCTAGGGCTGCACCGACACATTAGTATAATCTACTGCGGTGATTGCATAAATATGTCAACTCCCATGGAGTTCATCAATGCATCTCAATGTTTGCTTTCATCTCCAATTTTGCCAGTGCATGACCGAATATAAGACTTTATCCCCAAATACCTGATCGTCCAACGTGTGGTAATTCCTTGAAGAAGCCTTAGAGGAATATAGTTGATGATATTCATAAATATACAGTACTGCGCCAAAGTCTTAGGCACCATATTATATGCTGTTAATATTTTGTTATATTTGTTTATCATGTCTGCATAATTATGTAGACATAGAAAGGAGCGAGTGTGACAAAGTTACCAGAAGAACTCGTATTCTCCAGCATGCTCAGTAAAACCTAACAGCTGTTTTCTTATAGTACTGTGCAAAAGTCTTGGGCACATACAAAAATATGCAAAAGATGCTTTTGAAAACGTTTCTGCATAAAAAAAACTTTTATAAAGAGCAATAAAATAAACAGTCAATATTCATTGCTTAAAATCAAGACTTTTAGACACAGATTTGTGCAGTTTTATATACGAAAACAGCTGTTAGGTTTTACTGAGCATGCTGGAGAATGAGTTCTTCTGGTAACTTTCATACTCGCTCCTTTCTATTTTCATGCAAATCCCAGGAGTGTACATTAGGTTTTTTTGTTGCCATCTGAAAACTGGTCTGTCTTGTTCTCTTCAGTATATCTATATTTCAGTACTGTATATATGGTAAAATAGTATATATGGTAAAAAAAAAAAAAAAGCCCTACATATATCACACCCAATACTGTGCATCACACAGATAGAAGGATTAAAATCCTAGGTTTAACCATGTTTAATTTGTGTGTATGTTAACGTAAAATAGGATTCTTACAATGTTAATTACAATGAACATGTCAGTGTAAACCTTGTTTAATTGTGTGATGTATTGTAATTTGTTGATCTGTAGAAGATGCAGTTCCACCACTTCCTCCCTCCAGTTCTGCACACTATATCCAGGAAAATGGGGCCCATTCAGGCATTACCCCTGAGGACAAACCTCAGAGAAATGGAACCAAAGGGCCAGAAGAAGGGAGGCCTACTGTTGAAAGCCTACTGAATGAACTAGAGAGTTCTATACCTGCCCCAATGTGAGATTCTCCAAGTTTTATATTTCTGCATTTTAGGAATCCTGAAATGTGACTAATTTATATATTACTGATTAATTGTAACATGTAAGCAGGCATACCCCCTCTGGACTTCAGACGGATTCGCATTTGGATGCATCCTCTGACCAACAGGGTCGGATGTCAGCCACTTCAGCCACACGAGAGCTAGATGAGCTCATGGCCTGCTTATCTGATTTCAAGGTTCAGAGCAATGTGAGTGCATATTAGTTGGTCCTAAAGATTACACGCCACACTATAACTGTATGCAAGTTCCTTTGTGTAAAGGCGATTAAATATATATGGAATGAAATTCCTTGCAATTCTTAATTTCAAGACAAGATTGCTAAACTATTTATCTAGTCCAGTTAACCCACACCCTCAGCCCTTTAGCTCAGATGATTTATTTGCCAGCTAACCTGTTCGTCTAGTCTCCAGGCTGTTTTTACAGTTCTCCTACATTCTTTATATATATATATATATATATATATATATAATATTTATTTATTTATGTGCTTTCTTTCATGCTCTTTTTTTCCTTTCTTCCTGTTGTTACCCTCCAGCCAAGCTCTTTGGGCTCCCTAAACTTTGAGCCACTATTTGATCAGTCCAACAGCTTCCCTTCCATTGCAATTCATTCTCCTTCTGCCACGGTAGTCCCTACTGCAGTTTCCTCAACATTAAGTTTCTCTTCTAAACCAAACCACTACTCTCCACTGCTCTCCTCTCCAGTACCCTTAGAGTTACATATAGTGGAAGATTCCAATGACACTGTTCTGCGGTACAATGCCCTAAAATCTGTCCCTTCGATTCCACATCCAGACCCAGACATTAGTGATTCTGTCTGCATGCTGAGGACTAAGCTGGAATCACAAACCATCACTACTACCTCTGACACCACCCTTGATAATCAACAGCATATCTCTGCCCATGTAGAGAGTCTATTTCCCAGCAGCAGGACAGAATCACCTCTGTTTTCTGTGCCTGTTGCAAAACCTCAAAGCCCAATGAGGCAACCTGGAAATGTGATGATCTCAAATAAGGAGAATTCTTGCATAATTCAAGCTTATAATGATGTCTGTCTTGTGAGCAGTCCAGATTCTATATCTGCCGCTACATGTCCCATCTCTACATCGGTACCTGCTAGTGAATCACCCAACTTACAAGCCCTGTTGCATGCTAAACCTTCTGTCAGCACATCTCCCATCACTTCTGTGTTGGAGCCTAAGACCTCAAGTCTTTCAGCAGAGCTGTCTGAGCAAGGCACTGTTATAACAAAACAACTTCCTCCTATGAGGGCTGATGCGCCAGCTCTAGAGCCTTCTTTTGATCCTTTGGACAATCTCCTCACCATTAACTTCAGCAAGTCTCAGACTGAGGTCCAAAATGTTGCTACATCAGTTTGTAAGATGAATTCACCAGAAAACCCAGAGGTGTTTGAGAATACACTTGTTGCAGTGGACCGCAGGGTGGTGCAGCCAGACATGCACACAGAGAATGAAGCAGGGGATGGACTTTTTGAAGACCAGTCCTACTGCAGGGGTGAACTTCTGGACTGGGCAAATATGGAGCTGAAGCTAGCATTTGATGGAGCCGATGGTTCCATGACTGAAGCTAGCTGGATGGATGACTCCCTTACCCCATCCTCATGTCCTGGAACCTCAGATGCCCAAACAGACCTGCCCTCATTGCATTCTGTCAGCACCACAGATAGGATTTCAGCATCTGGACATGTATGGAAGAAATTGCATTATTTCACTGTAGTCATGGAAATAGTGTTGTGGATTTTTACTGTTATTTAAAAGCTGTGTGCCAGTGCACTGTGTGTGGAGTGTTGGCATGTGAATGAAGCATGAACATTAGCATGAGATCAAGGCTCTATTTTTCGTCGTTACCCAATTGATTGATTCCTGCTCTACTTTCAGCATTATTAAAATAATTGTAAACATAATCAACCATAAAGTTATTGGCCTATTTACAGAACTATCAGCCTGAAGCTTTTGCTGTGTGTTTTTGTGGTGATCACCTTTGCGTGAAGTTGCTTGAAGGTTCTCTGTCATCCCCAACAGCATCTAATCTCAAGTGGGTGAACTTCTGCTGACTACTGACCGTTGCATGTAATGTCATTTAATTATAAATCATCTGATAGGGTCTCTACCCCTGACTTAGATCAAGTCTGTGATCAGACGTACAAAAGAAACGCCCAACGTCCATCCCATGTACAGGGATGGTATTATTCGCAGGAAGATGGGTCCAGTAATCTTCCACAAAAGCAACTCTCAGGATCGCCTCATAGAAGAGCTCCAAGGCAAGCTCGGAATTCCTCGCAAGGAGCGTCCCAAGAAACAACCAGATGACTGGCTGACAGAAGGGGTCATTGTAATGTCAAATCCTAAACGTTTGCGAGATGACCACTGCAATGAGGTGGATAAGGTAGATGTGCAAAATATTGGGCAATTCAGAGCACATAAATTTTCATACTTTGTGAATAGTTGCTTGAATTGACTTCGCAAGTGACCTGTCACTGCTTTTTCATCAGTCTTTCTTTA
The DNA here is from genome assembly GCA_030014345.1 of Clarias buthupogon. Lineage (NCBI taxonomy): Eukaryota > Metazoa > Chordata > Actinopteri > Siluriformes > Clariidae > Clarias > Clarias buthupogon. The sequence continues at coordinate 18,558,456 of JAQMYK010000039.1, read as the reverse complement.
CTGATCTTTTGTCTTTTCCCTCCTGTATTCTATCTCTGTCTGTCTCTCTTTAGAAAATTATTCCCCCTGAGTCTCCTATTCCTCAGAGAAAGGTGATATCAGCTCCCCAGTCCAGCTCCCCAGCCCCTTGCCTCCCACCCCCAGCCTTGGAACCAAAGGCCAGGCCTACACTGAAAGCTGTCCCAGTTCCACCTCCCCCTCCTCCCGCCCACTCTCCACCTATTCCTTTACCCTCTCAACTTCCTTGGGAATCCATACCTCCTCCCCTACTCCCTGTAGAATGTGAGCCTCTTTTAGTCCCAGAAAAGTCGTCTATTTTTGAGCCAGTAAAGCCTCCTCCATTCCAGGAGCCTCCACCAAAGGATCCTCCACCAATACAGCCTCCACCAACACAGCCTGCCCCCGTTGTCCCTTCAAAAATGTTGGTGTCCGTGGGCTGCCAGACAGAGTGCGATCCTTTCGTCCCGCCGATGAAGGTGCAGGCATGGGCCTCCTACTGCAAGGAAATAGGAAATGGGGTGCTGAGGGTGCTATAACTATAAAAGCTAGAATAATATTAAAATAATAAAAACTGGCTTATCATTATTTAAGAATAGAGTATTTTAAATAGTTTGGATTTGGCAGAGACTGTTTCCCCTTATATACCACCTTAATTTATGATGAGATATACACAAATTTATTCGTCCCACAATGGGGAAATTTCTGTTACAACAGCAAAGAAAAATGTGCAAATATAAAGTAGACACAGTACAAAAATATACAGTACTAAATACAAAAGGAAAGAAACGAACAATACTGTAGTTACACGTTCAAATTGCACTAGGTAATATTGCAGTTTAAAATGATGTTACACAGTTGCTATTGCACAAAAAAATAACAGTGAATTACTGTTCACTACATATTACATATTTTTCATTCATTACATATTTTTTGTTGATTTTTTTAATGTTTATTCCTAGATGTATTGTTACACATTGTCCATGAGATTCAAATCTTTAGGTCTCAGGAGATAAGTGATTGCACTTTCTGGATTTCCTTCTGACGTGACAGGCTGGATCCAATAATTTTGAGCGAGAAGAAAAGAGAAGCTGGAGACAATAGATACTGTCCAGTCAAAAAAGTCACCATTTTAGAAGGGTGAAATTATTGATCCAGCAAAGAAAACATAAAAACCAGTGGAACTGGGTTAAGAACACATTATTGCAACCTAGGATAGTGCTGAACCAACAACTTCCTATAAAATGCATTTAGAAAAAAATACATTGTGATGATCTTTCATCATAAAAGATTACATAAAATATGTAATTTTCAAACCTTTTTTGTTTCTTAAAAAAAAGCATACATGTGTCTGGTTTTGTAGGTGCAAGAGTAGTAACAGCATTGTCCATGGCAAATAGTACAACTACAGTAAGTCACTGAAGTTATGAATTTCTGCAGAAGCAAATGGACCGCAAACATTGCTAGATATGTGCAGAAGTAGCTCATGTACATTGTACACATACACAGCTTCCCTTTCCATCCATACAATTTGGGAAAGCATGTAATGTCAGAATTTCACAATTGTTTTCCCCCAAACTGCCATGTATGATTCATTGCATGGTCTGTACAGCTTATTGATGTTGCTGAACATGGAAAATTTTAAAGAAGGTCTCCTCCTTTGTGGAGACAAATTTCTCTCTAATGTCTTATCTCTGCAACTGTCTGTCTCTTTATTTTTAAGCCTATTTAACGTTCCATCTTGTTATGCGTTGATTTAAGTTTTGTTTCCTTTGCCATCTCTTTAGATCATGAATCAGGGAAAGGGTCCAAACACACAGGTCAATAAACTAGACAACATGCTGGGAAGCCTGCAGTCTGACTTACATAAACTGGGAGTAAAGACTGTGGCCAAAGGAGTGTGTGGGGCTTGCTGCAAACCTATTGTTGGCCAGGTGAGGAGTATACAATGATGCATCTTTTCTTTGACTTTAAGCGATGTTAAGAGAAATGTAAATGTACATTCATGATTAAACAATTCATAGTCAGTTGTCATAATTCCCCACCCGTAACAAGTGATATTTGCAGAATATATTTTAGTCCCAACTGAGCCTTATCACTACATAAATTAGTGCTAGTTTATCACCAGTATAAACAAAATGCAGTAATAACTTGAAGCCGTGGAACCTCGGATTGCGAGTAACGTGGTTTGCATGGTAAGAAATTTTTACTTGAAAAACGAGCAAGTCTTAGTTTAAGAGTACCGAGTATCATGTATCACGCATGCGCTTCTTGTTTTGATGCCGAGCGTCACGTGATCACAGTTGAGCCAATGGTTTTTCTCTCTTGCGCTGCGGAATTGTGGGTAATCGTCTCCCCTGTGGGTCTTAGTGCTCGTCTCTTACTGTTATAATCAACATCCGTACACGCGTGTACTGTTTACTATAACACTGTGATCACATGTGTGCGCGTAAAACATATTTTATTTTGTGTTTGTAAGCGTGTGTGTACAGCGTGCGTGTACTGTTTCTTATAAGCACGTATAAAGCAAAAGCAAGGCTCATTAGATGCTAAAGATCCATTTTTTTTCTCTCCCTCTCTGTATCAACCTGTCATTAGTCGTTATGTTTGTGCACGCGCGTAACTTGACACCGTGCTCCTTCACACACACTCTCGCCTTTATAGACCCCCTTCCACCTCCTCCTCCTCTCGGCTTCCCACACGCATACGGACGCACACTCTCTGCCCTACACAGAAACTCTGCTCTGTCGCGACTCTTTTCAAAGACAAAGTGCAGTTTTTATTTTTTTATTTTTTTTTTTTTACTTTACAGCAGTTATTCCGTTAGTATGCGCTCACTCGAGTGTCATTAGCGATGTTCCTTGATAATTTTTCCGATAAAACAGTCTTTCCGTTAATGTGTGTGTGTGCACGCACATTATATACACACACACACACACACACACACAGAGCGCCTGCGCGCATAAACGGAAACACTTATCTGTCGGGATTTATTTTTTTTTAAAAATTTTAAAGTAAAGTGCAGGTTAATTTGTTTTATTTTTACTTTATATTTTCTATTAATTATTCTTATGTATTTATTTTTTTGGGCTGTGGAACAAATAATTTGAGTTTTCATTATTTCTTATGGGAAAATTAAATTTGGTTTATGAGTGTTTTGGAATACGAGCCCACTTCCAGAACGAATTATGCTCGTAATCCAAGGTTCCACTGTACTTAATTGTGATTAGCTGGAGAGTGCATGTAGAATGTTGTGGGTGCTTCTGCAGGTAGTAACCGCCATGGGCCGCACGTGGCATCCGGAGCATTTTGTGTGCTCTCACTGCCAGGAGGAGATTGGTTCTAGAAACTTCTTTGAGCGTGACGGACAGCCATACTGTGAGAGGGACTACCATCACCTCTTCTCACCTCGATGCTACTACTGCAATGGTCCCATACTGGATGTGAGAACACTTACATTAGACTGTACCCTTGCAGTTTAATTCAGTGCAATTAAATGTACTAATACTAATGTATTGCCGTTCTGCACATATATATTCGGAAAGAAATGTTTAATGCAGAATATAAGATACAGATTCTGTGAGTTTATTAACGAGATACAGAGAAAAATTTTCCTTTTCATCTGCAGAAAGTAGTGACTGCTCTTGATAGGACATGGCATCCTGAACACTTTTTCTGTGCACAGTGTGGAGCCTTTTTTGGTCCTGAGGGTAAGTAGCTACTGCAGTTGCCTGCATTTCCCTGTGTGTAGCTTGTAGAAAGTGTGGAGGTCTCTCACCATATGTGTGTGTGTTTTTTTTTTTTTTTATAATTTTTTTTAGGTTTTCATGAGAAAGATGGGAAGGCGTACTGCCGTAAAGATTACTTCGACCTGTTTGCTCCCAAGTGTGGCGGCTGTGCCCGTGCTATTTTGGAAAATTATATATCTGCTCTGAACAGCCTTTGGCACCCTGAGTGCTTTGTTTGTAGGGTATGTGTTTTATTTCTAAAATGTGAAATATTATGTATACATGACTGATACTTTCCACCCCATTATTTGTTTGTATGTAAATAGAGGGACCAAATTTTTCAAAATTCTTTGTTTCCTTTCTGTGTACTGTAGGAGTGTTTTACCCCTTTCGTGAATGGCAGTTTCTTTGAGCATGATGGGCAGCCATATTGTGAGGTACACTACCATGAACGACGTGGCTCGCTCTGCTCCGGCTGCCAGAAGCCGATAACGGGCCGGTGCATCACAGCCATGGGGAAGAAGTTCCACCCTGAGCATTTTGTCTGTGCCTTCTGCCTCAAGCAGCTCAACAAGGGCACTTTCAAGGAGCAGAACGACAAGCCATACTGCCATGGTTGCTTTGTCAAACTCTTCAGTTAGACTGAGATAACATGGTGTGTGCTTGCTTTGGGTCAGAGTGTAATATACAGCAAAATCTGCATAAGCCTTATCTAATAGGGGAAGAAATTTAGAGGTTGAATTTAAGAGTTTTTTGGGAGGGGAATGTTTGCCAATATCATCTCACTGGAAGAGTGTGAAAGAATTACTTTTAGGAATGTGGTGGGGTTAATTTTTTGATCAGGTGACCTGTAAAAGCCTTTTCAATATGAAGCCATTTTTCGGTGTGAAATGGAAAACATCACAGTTCCAAAATGTAATCACAATGTGTATAATAATAATAATTGGTTGCCGGGTCAACAGTTTGTGCTATGCATTTAGCATTTGCAAGAAGCAATTTATATTATTGTGCTCAGTGCCTTGTTTTCTATCAGAAATTATGATACCAAGAATTATACCAAAAATATTAGTTTAGTACCTGACATTTACATGAAGACATCCCACTGGAGACTGATGTTCTTGGTGTACAAACAATTACCAGCCTAAAACAAGCCAGCCATTATCACCCATGTACATTTAATAAGACTAGTGTGAGGATGAATATTGTGAACCTCATAATCGCTGAAGTAAATTCCTGTAGACATGGAATTATCCGACTTTTTTTAGTGAGGTTTTTGGTCTGTTTATTCAGGGGACCATAAGCGGTCAACATTTACCCTACACTCATATTGTTGAAGTCTCAAAATCACACATCTCAAAAATACTTAATGTAGGTAAATTTGCTTTATATTTCTTACTTTTTTGATATTTTAATAACCACTTATTCTCTTTGATTTCTTCAGGCAAATCATGGGTTGTTTAACTAAGCAACATTGTGTGATTTCTTTCTCTTTAACAAAGTATATGTTTTAAAAATAAGTATGATGTCTCAGAGACATGTCTAGGCAATCTTAACTGCTGTATTGTTTTATAAGCTTCTGATATATATATTTTTTTCTCTCCTTTTTTCCCCCTTTTTTGCCTCACAGTCTTAATTGTCACTCAGACATTTTAACAAATGGATTCTGAAAGATGAGTGTTAGAAATGTAAAACCAGCAGAAACCAGCATCTGTATGCATTATCCTCTGGGAATAAATATTTTCATCACTGGAATGAGGATGCATTTTAAATATATGGCCTTCTTTTTCTTACATGATTTATATAAAATTACTCTTAATGGAGATGTAGTTATCCAGAGATCTTTCTTCTCTCATTCTTATTATTCTGAGTGCTAGGTGCCAAGGTGATTCAGTAGTCCATATGCCTCAGTATATTTAAGAAACTGGTTTTAATTTTTTTCCCCCTATTTGTTTTTGCATGTTTTTGTTTTGTTTTGTTTTTTTTGGTCAAGAAGAGGGCTTTAATTGTATCTTTGTTCATACTGTTACAGTCTATTTTAGTAGGCCTTCATTTATTGTGTCTATTTACCCAATGGGAATCTGCAGGTATATATTTTTTCCATTACTGTCATTTTAACTGTCATAGTAACTGACTGATTTCACTGATTTATCAATAAAATGTTTTGTTTTCATGCACTTTGTTTAATCAGAGCAATGGTGTTCACTCAATGTATTAGAAGAAATTAAAAAGTGATCTAATTCAATTTTCAGCAATTTACCTCTGAATAGTGTTATTCTGCGGATTTAAAAGCCCTTTGCAAGTACCAACGTCAGTGACCACTACTTCTGAAGTTGCATAGAGGGTTAAAGATACTATAGCTGTTATGTCCAGGTTCAGTTTGTGCACAAGACCAATTAAAGCCTGACAAACACTGGACACAATGTGAGTGCTCACACTGCATGGTTAATTAGAAACTCAGGTGGGTTTTGTTCATTAACCATTCCAGTAATATCCAATTCAAACAAGACATCAAAAGTCTTCAAGGCAAATCTTTGTGCCACAAAAGAATAAAGCAGAGTTACTCTAAGCAAGTGTACGATATAAGAACGAAATTGAATGGAAGAGGAAATAGACTTTTGCAACAAGAATTTGAGGTCTTCGTGCAGGGCACGTTGAGGTGTGCAAGTGGATCTGTGGAAAAACGGACCGTTGACCTGCTGCACTGGAAGATGGCTAACCCCAATTTCTATCTACTCCCGATTATTCCAGACAGGCATTATTTGGCTCAATCAGTTTTCATTTGACATGCAGTGTGAGCTGCGTCCTGTTGTCTGATTAATCACTTGAATGGTCAACAACATTGCTCCTGGACAACTGTATGGAACTAAGGCATGCCAAAAATTTTGATCAACTGTTCTGCAATGTGAGCAGGTTCGTTGTTCTATCTTCCTTAGTTCCACATGGTCACACAAAACTGAAGGAGTACACATACCTGGCAAAGTTGACCTATACAGTCTGGGTGTGCGTATTAAATTGACAACCGTATATACACAGAAAGCAATTGCTGCATATTTGCAACAATTTTTGGGTCCATACTTATTTTAATTTCTATCCTTCTCATTGATACAAACCTCTAGCATAGGGGATATTTAGTTTAAATAAAACTTTACTGGAACTGTCAATGAACAAAGTCATACAAAGGTTCTATTTAAACATTCAGTGTTACCGTTCACATGGTGTCTAGTTACTTGAACAGAGAGGCCATAAGTTCAGGTCACAGCAATGTCAAATAAAATGTATTGTGTTTTGAGTTGTCACATTGTACACAATCAATAAAAATACCAAGTTTCTGCCCAGCTTTTAACCTTTATTAGATTAGGTTTATTAGAAACCCCTAAATTTACCCACTCTTCACATGATTATTATGTCTAATTATTTGCAGACATCCTTAGAATCCTGACATGCCTTTTGTGCTAGTTAGGATTGTGTTCCATGTGGTAGCCATATCATTTACAAATGTCTACTTATTTTTTATTAATTTTTTATTGTTGAGATATAGATTCATACAAAATGGTTTTGAATTATCAAAGTAAAGACATAGAGGGTATATAAGGTATTGTGGTATCCAAACTATCTTGGCAAGTAGCATCCCATTAGCCAGTTGTGTTGCATTAACAATTCATCCATATGTGGTGTCTTTAATGTTTAAGTACATAAATAGCACAGTGCTGGCTGGCTGATTGTGGCCATGATATTGAAGTACTCATTATTAAATATGTAAGCAGGTTGGTGTGAAGATGCAGTATACCAAATTTCAGTTGCTTTAAATTAGTTATTGAGAGCTGTTATTTGAAGTGAACTCTGCCCAGCTGTACTGATGATGATACCCCAAACTGAGAATTTTAGGTGAATATTGTATACTTATATTATAACTCTGAATATTATTTAGAATTATTATATTCTAAATTATATTATTAAATTTTGTTGGAAAGTTACAGATTTGAATAAAATAGGGTAGAAGTTAGAATTGACTGTAATGTTTATATTAATACTGTAATGTTGCCATTTCAGAAGAGCCTGCATCAAACAAAGAAAACATCTAAGGAACATGCTAAATTTACTGGAATTAAGAATTGTCTAACGTTATTACAACTGGGAAGTATAATGTTGGACTATCAACTTTAGGAAAGAAATGTGGTCGAGAAAAACACATGAATGATCTCACTAATTGTCTTAAATCTTAAAAAAAATCTTAAATGCTAGATGAAGTTGTCCGTGTGCCTATCCTTGAGGTGGGTATCCTCCAGGTAATTAGATATGAGTATATTTGTAATATTTTGCTAGCCCAAAATGCTGATGTGCTGGTAACAAAGGCAAGTTGCAGCTCAGCCAGTGTGCGACAAATAATAATAATAGTTTAGTTATATATAACGGTAGGCCTAAAAATCCAATACTAATAAGAATTTATTTGGGCCAAAATAAATCATCTTATTGCACAATATCCAGAAAAAAATATTTGACCTATTATATTTTTGTTTTACTTTACAGAATAAAATTAGTTCTCAACCAAATACTTTTTGCTTGTTCACTTCAATTATTTATAATCACAATGTCTTTACAATAATTTGCATATTACTTTCTATAATCTAGATGATGACAAGCAAGGGCAAATTTAAATGTCACATTCTTCTTGTCATTTAATGATCTAATGTGCACAATATATTAAAACTGCCTTCCGGATCTTAGGGGCGATTGCTAAGTTGCCTCGCTGCCCCTTGTTCTGTAAAACTTACAGGGTGCCCCTGTTATTTGTAGGACATTCAAAGCCATTACTGCAGTGCCCCTTGGGACACACAAAATCCCTACCCTGCACCCATTGTAGAGGTAACCACAGGTAAACAAAGTACTCATCTCACAAGATGGCACCTGCATCCCAACATGGAGCATGGTGTGATGTATCTTCCCCTTCTCTATAGCCACCCCTGCTGGCCTGATACTTTTAAAGGAGAATCATGTGTCTTTTTTTTTTTTTACTCCTCTAAAACGACGTCTGTTTCTGAAACTTGAGTCTCTTGGAAAAAAGAAATCAGCACCTTTGCTTTGTCAGTAAAAAAAATAACCTTTTTCTCTTTAAATAATTTGCAATACCCCTGATATTGACATTAAAGAACAGACAAATTGTCAGTTATCAATAACTTTGATGGTCTTCTGATTAGTTGCAGGAAAAACTACACACATTAAAAAAAATGTAGTTGCATTATCAGAGTGTGACCAGTTTAATAACAGTCATTTAACAGTCCATCCATCCATCTAGGAACTGCTGTCCAATTAGGGCTAGTGGAGGCCAATTATGACCATTAAATTCATCCCCATTTTTACAACCGTAATAGGACCGCCGCTCAACAATCACACACACGTTCCCATACTACAGGCAATCTGGGAACCCCAATAAGCCTAATCTGCGTGTGTTTCTGGAGGAAACCCACGAAAAATGGGGAGAACTTGCAACTCTCGCAAACAGACTCTGAGGCAGGACTTGAACCCAGACCCTGGGTGTGTCTGACTCTGTAAGCTAAATATAAAATTATTTTTAAAGATCAGCTGTTCATTAAGAACTTGTTATTCGCCACCAAACATATCTGGCTGTTCTAAACAAGATACTGATGATTACTGGTCATATTGCTTGGTTGGATCCACCATCTTTGGGTCCATGATACTGTCACCAACATCTATTGTGGTTAGCACTCTCTCAGACTCAGTGATAAGTAACAATATTCAACAGATTCGCTGGGCTTATGATTTGACATAATGTTCTTGTTTTTCAGGAATTACTATATAGGTAGAGGTTCTAATGTTGGTTGTTTCAATCAGCTTCATTGACACTTACTGTAGCTCCATCTCAGTAACTTTTCTTTAATATCATAGATCTTATAGATTTTTGATGTGAGTACTACAGGGACATTTTGACAGTCTATTTTAACTGTGTTGAATTAAAGAACATCCCTCTTGTTGTGTTTTTTTCATTCCTAATTTAGTATACTTCCTGTAGCCCGTGTCTGGACAAATATTCATGTAATGAAGTATGGGTCGCTGGAACACTTTTCACTAAGCAGAATACGTTAATGTGCCCGTTATCGACTGTCTTTCTCTGGGTATCCACAGACTTGAAACAACTCTGTTTGTTCTCCCAGATTTTCACACCAACATGCAAACTGCCTTAACACAGTCATTTAAAAAAGGTATGTGGAATCAAACCTGTCTTAATTTGCATTAGCTTTTGTTTTCTAGTTCCGTTAGGCTATACCGTTACTTATATAGTTATTTGTATAGTTTAGAAAGAGAAATAGATTGTTTGAGATTGATGCAGCTATCAGATCAGCATCTTTGTTAAGCGACATGTAAGAAAGCTCAACAGGAAAGCTGTAATGGATGAACATAATTTTCTTATATTTAATTTCTTATAACGTGTAGGCTTATAATGTGTGTGGATAAACAGCAGCAAACCATTTTTAACATTTTACTAACAAATGAAAGACAACAGAAATTAACAAAATGACCATTTAGGAATCTACGCAAGTATCAGGCAGGGGTATTTCTTAGTTATTGAAAAGATAGGAGGTTTATTTTGTCTGGGACTTGTCTTTTTTCCAGCATCAGTAGATGTGGGAGGTAATATCTAATTTAATAATAAACATCTTAACTACAGTGGTCCCCTTGAATTATTGAAACTTATGTTAAATTAAATGTTCCAATAACATGCTCATTTTGTTAAATGATGACAATCAAGATAAAAAGAATAATAGTTATTATGCAATAAAATTGATATATAGCACTCAATATTCAGTACGAAGTTCTTTATTCTTCGCGATTTGCTGTATCCGGCTGGGCGTAGAGTCAAAAAAGACATCACCAGTACTCTGGTGTCACTTGCTCACTCCTTGCCTGCTTGGTTGCACACATACAGTAAGTTCAGGCCCGTAGCCAGGGGGGGTTCGGGTGGTTCAAACGACCCACCCCCCACTGCCAAAGGTCCAGAATTTTTTGTTATTATTATTATTATTATATATATATATTTTTTGAGACAGATTAAAATTGTTGGGCATTATTTAAAATAACACTTTATTACAAAACAATTTGCAAAAAAAAAAAAAAAAAACGCGACATGTGACAAGTCTGCGCAGCAACTGACGTTTTTTAAATCTGTGAGGCGGCATCCAGCGGTGTATAATATGGGTCGAAAAGAGCAGGAGAGACGGAAGAGA
>JAQMYK010000039.1:18459050-18469494 GCA_030014345.1 Clarias buthupogon | reverse complement strand
ATGTAAAACTTGTTACACCAAAACTGGCTACTGCCACAAAGGACAAAACTATGGCAAGTGTTTTTTTCTGTTATTATTATGAATGTCTGATGTAGTTGAGGAACCAACTACATCAGATCCAAAAAATAAAATAATGCAAGCCTGTATTTTATTGAATTAGGTTCGTTTCCAATAAACTTTCCAATTAAGTATTTCTATTAGAAATTAAGTATTTATAATACTTAATTAAATAAAATACATAAATAAGTAATTAAATACTCACCGAAAACACGTCGTATAAAAGAAATGTTGCACACGCGTGCAGACAGAGTTGAGCGCGCACAGAATTGAGAAGTCGCGCATCCGCGGAGAACACGTTGAGCGAGCAGGGGATAAACTGCACGCGCAGAATCGAGCTGTTGAGCGCGTAGTGGAGACATTGCACGCGCATAGAGTGCTTTGTCTGCTCTCAAAATGTCAAACCACGCACTCAGAATTGTGGCAGGAATATAACGCCATATGCATGCACGTGTGAAAATGTCGCGCGAGTAATTTCCGTCAAGTGATCGGCTTTTTGATCGGCGCTTTTGGGGTTCACCGATCAAGCTATTTTTAGCCAATATCGGCCGATCATGATCGGTGACCAATCAATCGGAGCATCACTACAACCAACCTTATAAGAACAACGCAGCTTGAATAATTTGAGTTTGAAAAGTTATCCACAAAGGCAGCAGCTAAATCTTGTAAGTCGGCCCTCACGCAATAAATCATTATCACGGAAAATAATAATGAAATATGACGGAGAAATAAAGACTGGTTCCCAGCACTGGCCTAGGTACCTGAATGCAGGCTACCAGTGATATTTATAAAGAAATGCTTGTCCTCGCCGCTAACTATTGAGTATCCATGATTGGCTTGCCAAATACAAAATGTCTGTGATGTCTGTGTTTATTTAAAAATGCTCGGTTCAGAGTTTCAGTTTGTTATCCACTGCACGTTATAACAAGTGAGTATAGTAGGACAGTCACATTTTAGGTAAGCTTTTCGTCATTTGTGAGAGACCCATGATGCTAATTAAGAAATGAAACATATTTGCTCTTTAATCCTGAATATTATAGGATTATTTAATGGTACAGTTGAGAGACAATCAATCTATAAAAATTAAGTCATTAATCGGCAGGTTTCAATTGCCAGCCGATCAATCAGAGCCCCATTATTTATTTTTTTTTAGCCTTTTTAATGTAGATTTACTGGTGTACTTCGGATTATTTTAAGTGTTGCACGAACCAATTTCAAGCAGGCTTTATCTGTTAGAGAGATGGGCTCACATTTGCCTATTCGGATATACAGAGCAGTTCATGATGAGCAGTTCAGCAAACTCGATGACCGCAAGGTGCTCAGGTCCTGTGGCTGCAAAACAAGCTCAAATCATTTGTCAGTTGTCATGCCTGACAGTGGGTATGAGATGTTTCTGCTGAAATGCTAATTAATTTTCGCCAAACCTGGCGCTGGGCGTTAAGACCAAACAACTCCACTTTGGTCTCATTTGTCCATAGGATGTTGCGCCAAGAGTCTTGAGGTTTGTTCAGACACAGTTGTGCTAGCCTCAGTCATGCTTCCATGTTCCTTTAGACAGGCTTTCTCCTGGCACCATTTAAAGCAAACTGTAGGGTCTGAGATTGTAGCTCTTAAGGCTTTTTCTATTTCTTTGGGCATTATCTATACCTGACCCTTAGGGTGATTGTGCTGAGAAGTCCACTCCTGGGGGAAAATGGCAACTGCGTTGAATGCTTTCTCACTGTAGAATGTTGAACTTCAAATTGTTTGAAAATGGTTTTATAACACAATTGCTTTTCTAAGAGTACTGCTTTAGTCTTATACCCCTATCTCACCTATGCGGTTTCGCGCGGTGGCCGTAAGTACATCATGATTCACCGCAAGTTTTTGGCGTTGTGAGTACGTTTCCATCTTTCCGTGCGAAAAATTAAACGTTTCATTTTTTTGCCGATCCTCGCGGAAGCTTGCGGACCTTGCAGAACTTTGCGGAACATCAGCGGAATGGCGGCGGGCAATCACGGCAGCTCACGGTGCCTATCTCCGCATCTCACCGTGAGTCAAACCGCATAGGTGAGATAGGGGTATTAATGCTCCAGACCAGCAAACTGCCAAAACATCTTTCTTTATAAATGCTGCAACTTACCCTCTAAAATCATGTGAAATCAGTAAGGGGTGTTTAGTATAGTCTACACTGGGTTCTTTTTGCCTTCTTTTTTGTTATACCGAGGTCTGCTATGATGGTTGTTTTACACAAAAGCATAGAGATAAAAGAGGTACTAACTTTTGAACAGGGCTGTATGCAATTTACCCATGCCACCATATCTGATACTGGCTTTTGGACCTCATGCTGATAACATCTTGGATGGTTCTTTTCCTCTTTGACCCAGAGAGCATGACAACTGTTTCCAAAAATATGTTTCCAGTTTACAGTCTTTGACGGCTCTACACGGTATCCATTATATGCGCTACAGAAGCATGACCGTTTTTAAGACAGCGATGTCTCCGGGATCGGAGATCACCATTTATGCATTGAGATTTGACGGGTTTCCTTGAATTTTTAATGATATACTACACAATATAATTAAGAAATTCAAGGAATGTTATTCAGACATTGGGGAATGTCATCCAGAAAATATTGGATAATTTACGATTGCATCTGTTGTCAAATCAATGAGCCTTGCCTCATCCTTGCTCTAGAAGGATTAAAACTTCTTGCATACTATAAAATGATTAGGTTATATGATTAACAGTGCTTGTTTCTCATTACCTGGTAATTTCAATTTGTCACCTTATTAGTCCATTAGGCCATTAAATTGGCCCTGTCCTAACTTTTTTTTTTGAAGATGTTACGGTCACCAGATTTCAAATGAGTGCATATTCTCAACAAACAATTAAATTTACTTGGTAAAATTTCATCAAATAATGAGTTGTTGGGTTTTCGATACAGTGCAAGAAGAAGAGACTTTATAGACTCCTATTTGTTTACTGTTGACAATTTCCATACTTTCCCACCTTTGATGTGGATAATTTGTCTATCAGAATATATGTATATATAAAGAATATATAAAGAATATATATATCGAAATTATACAATAAAAGTTATAATAATGTATAGTAAATGTTCAGTAAGTGGACCATGTTTTAATACTTTATCTTTTATAATTTTTTTATATATATGGTAGCACAAATCAGCTGATATCGGTTCACACTACAGTAGCATTTTTTGACAAAGTGATGCAATTTGGCAGAATTTCAGCACTCCTAGTTTTATGGAGAAAGTTTAAAGTATGTTAGAAGTTATTAAATTCCCAACGTTCTGGCATGTGATACAGGGAGACCATGCTGCAAGCCCTGAGGTTCGTCATTCAAGGTGCGGGAGCTAAAGTTGACTCTGCCATCAAGAAGAATATCACCACCACGTTATTAGGCATGCTGGGATATGATGAGGTATGACAACCTGCTGTAGTCTTTAGTCTGGGTATCAGTGCTGATTCTACTCCTTTTAGATGACTTTAGATCACAAGGAAGTATCCTCAAAATTTTCCTTAAATATGAGTGACCAGAATAATAGCAGTATCCCAGAAGTCTATGTACATAGGGGAAATTAATACAATCAAATGCCTGTATGCATAACACCAGAAGTTTATTATGAATGGAAGACTATTCTTTAGAATGACTCTATTTGTATTTATAAAGAAATAGCAATCATTTAGATATTTTGTAAATAACTTTTGGATCCAAAAACAGTGGCACACCCTGTAGTTTGCCTGTTCAGGTAATATTGTGAAAATTCATACCTTAAAACTTTTAAGGACAATAAGCTAAGAAATAATCTTTTGTTTAACCTTTGTGATGTACATTACAATCCAGAGCCCAGGTACCTGTATGATTTATTTTGTTTAGAAAAAGGTCCATTTGCTATTGCGTCATTCTGAGAAATGTTCAAGTTTTGAGTTGTAGCAAAACTGTACAGGCCAAACACAAGGTTAGTTTTAACATGTGGTTTTGAATAAGACTGGGGTTGTACAGTGTCAGCGCAGTTAAATTGTAATGCATAATAATATTAATATTCTAAATTAAAGTACGGTGGTACCTCGGCATATGAATGCCCCACCTTAAAAACTGAAATTTTATAATGAAATCTGCCTCAGAATGCGAAGCGTTTTTGGCATACGAATGAACAAACCGAACACCGGAAGTTTTAATATCCATTTGTTTCATATTTTACTTAATTTACGTATCTTTTCTAAATGGTTTGGTTGTTTTTATATGCAAAAATAAAATGATTAAATATGTGTTTTGCAATACAAATTTTAACCTTAAGAACTCGCAGTCAGAACAGATTTAATTTGTATGTCTGAGGTTCCACTATTGGTGAACATGGAAATAATATGAATAATGCACTCTGGACTTTCTAGTTCCCAGATATCAATCCAAACACCTATGTTGATTTTGTACTGAGGTGTTAAACAGCTCTCTTCCTCTGTCAGTAAAGCAATAGTGCTTGTCCCTCTAATACCATTTCTGGTGAAATAACACCTTAGTGCAGCTTAGGGCTTCTGTCTATAGGTCTCTGCAGGACAAATTTAGTGCCTCTAAACAGTGGAGTTTTCCGGGATGAGCATGTCTGGTAACTTGCCTGACAAATGGGAAATCCTTATATAGATGGTGTCCTGTGCCTAACATTGAAGTCTTTCAGCTTTTTGGTTCATACCTTAGTTGTATACGTTAGAATAAAATATTTTTCTCCATGATCATGGTGAAAATGATAATATGCAAGACCACATAAATTGCAAATACACAACAGTGTAGAGTGAATGCATACAAAAATACACATTTGTGGACCCAAAATGAAAGCTGCATTGTACCGTAGTCTTTTTAACCTTGGATTCACATAAATTTATAAATTCTAGATATAAATTACATTTTTAAAATGTATACCTTTATAGCTTTATTTTTAATAAGCAAACCAGAGGAGCTGATGGCAAGGAAAAACTACTTGAGATAACATGAGGAAGAAACCTTTAAAGTAACCAGATCCAAGGCAACCCATCTTCATTTGGGTGATGCATGACAATAATAAATAAATCCCTTCTATAATTGTGTACTATATGGTCAAATTTGCAACTACATAACAGGAGTTTAATTTTACTTTAAAAGAATTCCACTTAAAGGTTACCATCAATTTACCGATGGACACTTGGGTACAAAGTTGTAATTCGTGATAATTTCAGTACTAAAGCGATTAAACCAATTGCAGTCATAAGCCCTCGTAGTAAAACAGTTTAGCAAATTCAGTCCAAAACCATCTTCATGGTTTCTTAGCCATGAAGGCACCCAGCTTTGTTGTCGTATATATATTTGAGAGAATGAGAAACATATAATTAGGTATGGCTTACTGTCATACTACATAGACAATACTACTGTATATTTGTGCAGAAAGCAAGCAGGCACTTCAAGACTAACAGCATAAATGAAAAGATGAATCAGAAAGAAATGAGACGTGAGGGCATTCTGGCAACATTTCTGTCACAATTAATAGAAGAAATTTGAGCATTTAGTGTCTAATGTGGTTTACAAACTCCTTTTTTTGTTAATCTGAAAGTTAAGCTTCAGTTGTCTTATCAAAGAGGATAATATGATCAATGCTCTTAAAATCTATACTGAGGTCAAGCAACACAAGCAAGGTGATGCAACCCTGATCAGAGGGTCAGTAGGTAATTTACCACTTCAGGCAGTGCTGTCTCTGTACTGTGATGAGATCTAATACCTTACTTGGCACTTTCATGAATGTGCTCCCCATGTCGCCATGAAAATAACAGTCATGCTACAACTTTTTTACGATCTTTGAGATAAAGGAGAGGTTTGCCCTATAGTTGCACAGCTGACTATAGGCGAGGTCAGGTTTTGATTATGGGGTTTATAACTGCAATTTATCAAATATTTGCTTACATATCCAGTGCTAACGGAAGAACTGGGTATTTGGGTACCTTCAATTATTTCGTACATTATGTTCAAAATGTGTAGGGTAGAGGATCTGTTATACAAGTTGATTTTGATGAAGAAATTATTGAAGGGGTGTAAAACATCACAGATCTGATATGTTTATCAAATTTATCAAATTACCTAACTTTTGTTTCTTTGGTATACAGGGATAAATATTCAAGTATATGAGGAGTAAAAATATGTTTAATATTAATTGCATTCTTTTTGCGGTGGTCAAATGTGCGTGTGCGCATTCTGTGTCCGTGTGTAGGATGCCACACGAATGGCCTCTGCTGGGTGTGTTGGTGTGTTGTGTGCTTTCCTGTCTGAAGAAGACCTGAGGAATGTTCTACAACAGCATGTCCTTGGTAAGCTACAACAAGAGAAAATATTCTTGTGTAATGCCACCTGAATAATTGTTTCGCATTAGTAATTTCATCCTATTTGTACATGGACGTTTTTGTTGTGTGCGGCATGTGCATATGTGTGCGTCTATATACGTGTGTGTATGTGTATATGAAAAATCATTCTATATTTTACATACATACATACATACATACATACATACATACAGTACATACATACAGTACATACATACATACATACATACAGTACATAAATACATACATACATACAGTACATACAGTACATACAGTACATACAGTACATACAGTACATAAGATACACATACAGTACATATATTTGTATATACAGTATAAGGTCTTGCTTTAAGTAAGAATCAAACATACAGATTAAATTTCCAGTCAGGAAGATTGTTCAATGAGAATGTTAGAATAAATTTTTCAGCTAATGCAAAATTTACTTCATTCACTTCATGGCTATCTTTATGGTAGACATTTGTACTGACTGATGTGAAATCTCCCACAGCGGATGTGTCTGGAGTAGACTGGATGGTGCGCCATGGCCGCAGCATGGCTCTTGCTGTTGCTGTGAAGTCTGCACCCGAACAGCTGTGTGCTCCAGAGTACAGCTCCACCGTACTGGATATTGTGTTATCTGGCACCACTTCAGACAGAGTAATACTCTCCCGCTAAATATTCCCTGCTTCATGTTGCATTTCACTAAAATATAGAAATGATTATGCGGCCAAGTGATTGTGAAATTATTTTATTCAAAATGGATATTTTTATGGATAATTATGTGATTTGACATTTAGCCATCCAAAAACCCCTTATATATCAATAATATATAAGAATATAAAGTATCAGAATATAATTTATGCACACCACTTGCTTTGTTAAAGTAACACTGGAGTATGTTTTATTAAATAACATTCAAAACAGATGAATTTTTCTAGCCATGTGTTATACAGTCTTATACTATGTTAAATATCTTTTTAAGACTGTTATTGTTTGTCCATGCTACTACTTTGAGTAAATAATTTTACTGGAATTTTGTAATTATGATTGTAGCATAATTAACACAATAGTATACATTTCTCTTAACTAACAAAATATTATAAGCCTGGGAGTAATGGGGTCTTGGCTTCTAGATTCTACTCTATTTTACAGACACACAGGGATATATTTTTATGACTTGATGTTCCATCCTTTCTTGTTCTAAATTTTCTTCATTTGTGTGATGGTACTGTAGATTCCCATAGCTTGCAGTGGGATCAGAGCAATGGGTTACCTTATGAGGCACCAGCTCAGATCAGCTGGAGCAGATGCTGTCTCACCTCGTATTATCCCTCAGTTGGTCAAGGTTAGTGCTGAAGTCTGCATTGATTATAAAACAACAGTAATTAAAAATTATCAGCAGTCCATTATAATTCAGTTATATTCACCATGTTTCTTAAGAATTTTGCTGTTATTCTGGTATACAGTGATTTAATCATCTAAATCACAGTTGCATAGTTTATCATCACGGGAAAGTTTTCAGGACAGAGAAGTTTGCGCTTTCTGGTTTCATAGTAAATTTAACAGCAGCCTTTTGAATCAGAATGAAATAGAGGGAGAGAGAAATGTGACGACAGACAAGTTTGTCAAACTTTTCCACCACATTAAATTAAACTTTTAAAATGCATGATATGAAATACATTAATAAATTAAACATTACAACCTGTGGAAAATTGCGGTATAAGCAGAATGACACTCCAGTCCGTGCTGTTACATGAAAATAATACTATTTGTTATAGTTTGTATATGAAAAAAAAAGTGTTGTGCCGTTTTAAGGCTTTAAGGACTCAATAAATGTTCAGTGTGGCATGTGTGTCTAATGACGATGCAAAAGGAGATCAAATATTAATGATGCCATAGCGTTTTCAGTCCCAAGAGAACAAATTTAGTTAGTTTTACCTGGTTTAAGTGAAGGATTTCAAATGGGATGAAAATGGGATAAATTACTTAAAATCAGATATATTTTTTATGTTGCTGTTGTCGAGCTTTATAAAGATGTTATAAATTCAGAGTGGCATAAATATGATCTCTTTTAGAGTCTACAAAATCAGTCAAGTGATATCCGTCTGGTGACTGAGCGAGTGCTATGGTGGGTGTGGAAGGAAGCGGATACCCCGGTGCTGGAGCCCAGTCTGATTAAACCAATCATCAAAGCTCTGCTGGACAACACCAAAGACAAGAACACTAGTGTCCGTGCTCAGAGCGAACACACCATTGTCAACCTGCTACGACTCCGTCAAGGAGATTCTGTCATGCAGGTACATTCAAAATTAAACATGAAATATAGTTTTACTACACTCATTTTCAATTCCTATTTTTAATTTAAGTACAAATTGGATGCAAATTACACAAATGCAAAGTCATTTTCAAGTGGCAATGTATCACATGAGTATTTCAGTCTCTTCAAGACTACAGAACATTCTGAATTTCTAAATAGTATTACAGAATACCACACCACTTGTTAGATTGAAAGTGGACACCCTTTTCACCTGCATGTTTTCATACCATGTAAGACTATAGTACTGTACACTGTAGTTTATGACCATGATTTTTCATTACAAGTTTTCAATAACACAAAATTTCTCATGAATAAATGTTTCCTGTGTGCATGCTTGTTTCAGAATGTCAGTGCAATCTTAGACTCAGCCAGTAATGAGCTGTTGTCCGAGTGTTACCGCCGATCGCTGAAGAAGATCTCAGGTCTGCCTGACTCCAATGAAGAAATCGATGACACCATCCTCACGTGATCTGCCCAAATCAGTGCTTCAAGACAGTCCATCAGCCGTTCTGAGTTATTAGAGGATATGATGTCCATGTGAAACTATCAGTTATGAAGAGAAAACGTCCCCCAAAAAAATATATTTTGGACTTTCAAATATTTGACCTATTGAATTCTAGCCAAATGTTAACATACTTCTGATGCCTAGTTTTGATTTTTACTGGATGAGTACCAGTGTCCATTTTATCTTGTATTTTCAGTATTGTAGTTGTTCACTTGAGTGTACACATTGAGATTGGAGCAACCTAAAGTGAGACACTGATTCTTTTTTTCAATTACCACTGTATCCTTTGATAGTGGTTATATTAATAAATACCTAAAAAAAAAAAACAACAACTAACAAACAGTCTCTAAAAGTAAAGCATTCTTGTTTCTAGCTCCTGAGTGCCACAACAATAAAACATTTATCTCTGGGAGATTGCAAGTTTCACTCCTGACCATACCACAGCATCCATGGCTCTTAGAGTTAGGGGAGCAAAATTGGTTGTGCAGTCTGGGTAGGGTTATGCTGTCTTTGTCAAACAAGGCCATACTTACTAATTATGGGTATCTGCGGACTTATTTATGCAAAAGAGAGCAGATCACACTTTTCTCTTGTGATGCAGCATAAAGAGGCATTAAAAAAAAAAAGGTGTGGCTGGTCTTGGAGGAAGCAGTTGTAGTTGCTCTAACCCAGTTGTCTAGCCATTACAATTCGTCCATTCTCACAGTAGCTACATTTTCAATATCTCGGTTCAATGATTGCTGGAAGTGGTTGGGATGTATTAGTGAACATTTTTCCCCTGACACTGATGTGTTGGAAGCAGAAAGTATGGGAAAGCATAAGGAATTGAGTAACTTTGACAAGGGCCAAATTAGCTGTAGGATGGGTAGAGGACTGGGTAAGAGCAACTGCAAAACTGCCGCTCTTGTGGGATGTTCCTGGTCTGCAAGACTTACTAAAGTCCAAGGAAGGAAAACGTAACAGGGTAATAGGTGGTCAATGCTTATGGATGCACATGGGGAGAAAAGGCTGGGCAGTGTAGTGCAATCCAATAGAATCACTAGTATAGATCACATTGAGAAAAAGGTTAACGCTGGTTGTGATAGAACAGTGTCAACACAGTACATCACTGTCTTAGTGGTAAAAGGGGGGACCGATACTAGGCAGTAGGGATGCGACGATACCACTTTTTTGGAAACCGAGTACGAGTACGAGTACTTGAATTTCAGTACTCGCCGATAC
>JAQMYK010000039.1:18394807-18406517 GCA_030014345.1 Clarias buthupogon | reverse complement strand
TTGGCGTTCCTAAATTGCCCGTAGTGTGTGAATGGGTGTGTGAATGTGTGTATGTGTGTGTGCCCTGCGATGGATTGTCACCCTGTCCAGGGTGTACCCTGCCTCGTGCCCTAAGCTTCCTGGGATAGGCTCCAGGTCCCCGCGACCCTAAATACAGGATAAAGCGGTATAGAAGATGACTGACTGACTGACTGACATACAGAGCTCAAGAGCTTCATTTATCATCAAAGAATGACCAGAATGGGAAACAAATGTGACATCAGTCACACTAGCATAGTTGATGGTACCAGATGGGTGGCTTGTTTGAGAATTTCAGAAATTGCTAATCCCCTCTGATTTTTACACAGGAGTCTCTGGAGTCTACAAAGAATGTTTTGAAAAACATGTGTGCAGAGAGTCTGCAGGCTGAAGCACCTTGTTGAGAGATCAGAGGAAGTGTATCCTAACTCAAATAAGTATTCTTTACAACTCTTATTAACAGTCTAATTCAGAATGCACGAACAATCCAACATTGGGGAAGATAGGCTACAGCAGCAAAAGACCACATCAGGCTCTTGGCAGACAGAAGTGGAAACCAATATGGTCTTCTGCTGTTTTACTCCAATAAGGTTCAGAGCTTTAGGCATGCTGATAAGTTATAAAGAAGGTTCTGTGTAAACCATAGAACCAGCTTTGTGTGAAATTCACAGGATCTCAATAGTTTATGAAATAATTACACAAGCCCCTCTGGTAGCAAGATCAATGTCATCATCAACAGTAATCACACTTTTGCTTCATTCTGATGTTTGATGTGAAAATGATCTGAATCTTTCTTTTATTGTGCAGCTGCCAAGAAAATACATGAATGTGAGAGTGTACATGTGCTACTCATAACGTGTACAGAGACAGTAGATTCAGACAGCTGTTCTCACATAATATATTCATAAAATATAGATTTCTTGATTAAAATAAAAACATAGTCATGATGTCCAAAAGCTCAGTTTCATATTAGTAAACTATACGTTTTTTTTCTTGCTTCATTATTTATACTTCTTGTTGCACTTAAAAGTGCCTTACCTCTAGCTTTTCGTTCAGGTCCTTGGTCATTTTTTCATATTGCTTCGTGAGGTCCTGGTTTCTTTCGAGCAGCGCTTTCCCGAGTTTTGCAGCCAGGACCAAGTCCTTCTCTTTCTGCTGGAAGAGCGCTAAAAGATCCGTGTCTTGGTCGTTTATGGCGAGTTCTTCTTCCCTTTCCCGTGCAAGCATAGTCAGTTCTTCCTCCAGGACCGTGCCGAGTCCTCCGGGGCCGATGTGAAGGAGTGACTGATGCAGATTATTGAATGGAGGCGGATGAGTGAAGTCTCCTCGTGAGGCTGGAGGAGTTTGCGAGTCGCAGTCCGCGCAGGCGCTGTCCAACTCAGCTGGTGCTGAAATCGCGGCCGCAACAGACGAAACAGAGTGTATATTGAGGCCGAAAGCTGACATCGCAAAATAACCCGAGGGATCAAACTGCTCTATAGCCTCTATCTTTTCAGTCTTTTCATCGGGTCTGGGCGATTTAATCCGCTAAGCCCCATGGAGGACGGTGAGGAAATTATGGAATATACCAAATGGCTGCAAATTATTCCATTGCCTGAAATGTACAGTTAGCATTACCGAGTAATTTCTTCTTTTGCTCTTTCGTCTTCCCTCGCTTAATACACATATATAAACCCAGTGTCGTTAATCGCCTCAATAATCCCAAGGAATATAGCTGCTTCCACAGGTGTAGAATTGTTTTTTGTTTCCCGATTCTTACGTTATCCACCTTGACGCACACACTCCACCGTTCGATGGGTCAATCTTAATGAATCTGGGTCTTGTGTCGCCATTACGGTGGTCCTTTACACCTCATACATTTAGCAAGCGGCCTGACCTGAAACAAATAACGAGACTGCTTTCGATGTTTGTGCCCGAGCTCTGCGTACGTCGCACCTTCTGCCTAAGCTCGCCCGCACCCGTGACGTCAGTCCTACAAACTGTTAACCCATTGGCTGAATATAATAACGCCATATGCCAGTACGCTACGTGCCTGACGCGGATGCGCTCTTACTGATGGCATGGTGGTAGGACATGCCCCAAATGGACCGTAACTCATTAACAATTCCGATAATCTGCCATGGAGTTCATCCACTCGAGAGAATAAAAACATTAAACGTGAGTCTCACATTCATTCTCATTGAATGGCCGTTACAGTTAGGAAGTCTTGGAAGTGGTGTGTGTTATGGATGATTATAAAATACAACATCGCATTCAAATTCATTTCCCTTGTGCAGTAGGGTTCATTTAGGCAAAGTGGGAGATCAAGTCAAATAAAAGTAAATGAAAGTAAAACTTTAATGAAAGTAACTGAATAAAATAACTGAGCAAAATATATTGCCACAATTCTGTTATTACAATAATGCCAGGATCAGCAGTCTCTGTCCAAATTCATACATGATCTCTATTATGGAACAAGCTACAGACATTTACATAAATACTCAATTTAATTCAATTCAATTTTATTTGTATAGTGCTTTTAATAATGGTCATTGTCGCAAAGCAGCTTTACAATCAAAAGAAAATTATGGAAGTGTGTATGAAATTTGAGAAAATGTGTATGGATCAAAATGATCAGATTGTCCTTGATGGAGCAAGCCGAGGGCAAGGGTGGCAAGGAAAAACTCCCTGAGATGGCAATAGGAAGAAACCTTGAGAGGAACCAGACTCAACAGGAACCCATCCTCATTCGGGTGATAACGGATAGCAGGAATTGTTCTGCAGTCATACTGTGTGTTAGGGAGCTAGAAGTTGAATACAACATATGATATCTTTAAGTTAATATGGAGTCCAGTTCATTATTGGAGGCTCAGCAGTCACAAGTCCTCAAAGAGCAGCTGTCTGCATCAGCCAAGGCAGGACAGTCTTTGTGGTAAAGAGGAACCTTTCCCGGTCACCACATGCATCCCAAGTAGACCACTCGGGGACTCCATGTGACGAGATCCCCAACCAAAAGCGAGGCACCAGGATGAGTCAGACAGGTCCAGATGGCAAAGGGGGACTGGATTGCTGGCATCCCAGGAGTGGCATGTGTAGATCGACAGAGAGAGGTGTATGTATAAGGTATGTATAAGGTGTATGTATATTTACTGCAAAGAAATAGGATAAATCAAATAGGACTTGAGCCAGAAGAGGCCCTTTCCCATAATTCATAGTATGTTTTACATTTTTAACTACTTCTATGGAGAAGAATACTATTTGTATTCTTAGAATACTATTGTATACTTCTATGGAGAAGAATACTATTTGAATACTATCAATTGTGTCAAAAACCGCTGGTCAGGTAACACAAGCAAAGAACCGAAACCCTGCGTCAAAGGCCAGTAAGCGGTCATTTACAACTTAAAAGGCCCCTTATAAGGATTATGGACCACCATTGCGTTGCTACGAACGATTACTCAGGATGTACTCACATAGGACAACATACATCAAATACATACACATGCTGCCATCTTGAAAGGGTTTGTGTTTGTTGGGGAATTTTAGCATGTTTGTGACTTAATAAATTACCACTGTGTCATATTTGTCACAAATATGTTACACAGTAAAATAATAAACAAAAGGCAAAATTAAAATGCATTGTATATTTACAAACAAGTACCAGACATAAGAAAACATGTCCAATAAAAATAATTATAAAAAAAGGCAAACGGAAACATAACACCTGATTTCTGATTTCCCTCTGTACTGGATAAAAAAAATTACAGTACCCTCTAGTGGACAAGAACTACCTACCAAATGTGACTGCAGTTATCTACTTTATTTTCCTCACATAAAGTTTTATACTAAGGGAAAGCTTAGTATAAAATGAGCATGTGTGTGTTTTAGTAAAATGAACTACACTACTGGCAACTTCCAAATTCTAAATTTGTTATTTAGAGCATTTATATAGGAGAAAATGACAACATCACCATAAGAAAAAATATGCAGTGTTTGCATATGTTGAATAATGCAAAGGAAACTAGCCAATATTCTATAATAATATATAATCTATCTATCTAGAACATTCAGAAATCAGTATTTGGAGTCAACCCTGATTTGTGGTCACAGCTTTGACTGGCTCTCCATCTAACAATAAGATGACCATGTGTTTGTGAAAGCTGAAAACTGTGATAGAGCTGTAGCTATCGAATATTTTAGTAACCGAGAATCTACCAAAAATTTAATCGATTAATCGGATAAAATGTCCTTTTGCTTAATTAAACACCAATGTAAAATATATAAGAGAAACAAAGATTAACTGCTTTTCTTTTTTAGAAAAATAAACTTACGTAAACTTATGTATTTTTAAATACATACAGCATTTTATCAAAAATAAACATTGTCATTATTCACAATACAAGAATTAGCTTGTTGACTGAGATGAATTACGTGCGTTACAGTGCCATACATTCTTATTTTAAAGCCTTTTCTTAGATGCAAAAACTTAAAAAAAATAAATAAATAAAGGTATTTAAAATGACTTTAAGTATCAAAAAAACTAAGGCAAACATTAAAATAAATAATTATACAAAAACACTAAGTTGTGCAACTTAACTTTTAGAACTAAAAGTTCTCTTCTTATAATTTTATCGCTCCCTTCCATTTTATAGCCCGCAACAGAACGCTCCCTCAAATCAACACACAGCTAACTGTTAGCCTTTATTAATTTAATTTTTGCTCTATTATTGATCTATTTATTTATATTTTATATATACTTTATTTTATATTATTTGTGTTTTTTTCATATCACTATCAGCATCCTTGTAATTGTTTGGTGCAATTGTTTAGAACAAATTAATTAGTTATGTAGGTGTGTCTAAGTATTGTATTGTATATGATATATCACATATGTATGAGAGAACATAGATTAATTAATTATTTTTTACTTATATCATATTTAATATTCATAATTTTTAATAAAATAATTTAATAAAATTAATTAATCTATGTTCCATCATAAATATATGTCTGACATTTATAATAAATCAAACGGCTTGAAAATCGCTTGAAAATGAATCGTTGTTAGTTCTCTGCCAATATTAACTAATGCAGAGTAGACGCGGCTTCCCCTGACACAAGATGGCGCCCGCGCTGACACATCGTTCCTATGGACAGCAGCGTCAGAGGCGACATCTAGTCAGTATATATATCTATGTGACTTCAGCCTCACCTCTAGGAGCCTGTTTCGAGCTATCCTTAACATGCACTTTACCTCAGCTTCAGTTTGCCACTGTGTTTGAATGCCACTTGTTGACAACCTATGTTTGTAGAGTGACATTCAAATGGGTTTAAGCTATGGAATGTATTGTCTAATGTGTTGTTGCTAAATCTTATGTACTTTGCTTCTGGTATAATGGCTCCGTAGCTCTCTGCCTATTTTCAGTCTCTGTGTAACAGCTAGAATCAACACACCAGGTTTGAACTCATACTGTACCTGTATATTCCAATACGAATGTCTGTCTGTGTTCAGACAACAGTTTATATTTTTATTTATTTGTGAGACAACCTAACTTTTTTTGTTGAACACAAATAAACCACAGTGCTGTTTTTTTGTAACCTTGTTCAAAGTTAATCTGTTGAACTCATGAATAAAATCTGCCTCATAATTACTGATGTAATGTGTTTCAAAAACATATTATAGTGTAGAAAATGCATTCAGCATTTGTAAATTATCCTAAGACTGTGTGTACTGTATGATATAATAAAAGTATATTTAAAAAGTAAAACCTATGCCAAGCTTTTGTGCAGACCGGATGGTCTGCTGTGGCGACCCCTTGCCGGGAGCAGCTGAAAGACTAACAACACGTACGTTAGTACACACAGCCATATACTTTAAGTGTACTAAGCATACTTAAAGTTGTTCCACTTTAGCACACAAAAGTATACTTAATACACTTAAAATTGTGCTTTTATACACTTAATTGCACTTAGTACAAAATTAGTTGTTCCAAAATAGAAACCTAGGATACTAGTATAAAACAAGTATACTAGTGATTAGTCTGTCTGCAAGTACACTTAAGTATGCTTTGGCATGTTAGGATTTAATATACTTAGCATACTTTTTTTCGCTTGAGTAATCTGCATGTTTTTGGACTATGGGAGAAAACCAGAGTACATGAAGCCAACCACGGGGAGAACATGCAAACTCCATGCACACAGACCCGAGGCGGGACTTTAAACCCAGACCATGGAAAGAACCCAGTGCTAACCACTAAGCCACCATGTCGCCTGCTTTCGATTCACTCACTCACTCACTCATCTTCTATATCGCTTTATCCTGTATTCAGGGTCACGGGACCTGGAGCTTATCCCAGGAGACTATTTTAAATTATAGTTAAAATTAAAATTTGGAGAATTAAAGTTTGAGGTATAAATGAAAAAAAGGAAATATATAGATTATACATTTATCAGTATGTCTCTAATGAGCAATCCTGGGGCATTGGTGGCAAGGAAAAACTCTGAGACATTGGGAGGAAACCATAAAAGGTAACCCATCTGCATTTGGGCGATAAGGGATTTTGACATCATAAATAAATCCATCCCGTTATAGTGTCCCATAAGGTCAAAAGTGTTCATTTACACACTGCCTGGCACTCACCAAGATTTCATTCAATCATCTTGAACTTTGATACACAATGTGATGTCCAGTTCATGTGTGAAAATGAATCCTTATTTTTAGAGAACAACTCTTTCACATTTTAAGTCCTGTAATATGCTTTTGCTATCGGGGACGAAAAAAATGCTTTGATGTGATAACCTGGTCATTCAGTACATTCAGGTCACCTTTTTTATCCCTAGCAAACTGAAACCTGTTTTCTGATTAGTCTCACTAACAAGTGGTGTTCTTATGGCCACACAGCTGTTTAGTCCCAAACTTGTGAGTTCTCCTCATGTTGTGTGCCTATGAAAATTCTCTTACTTTCCCTATTAAACAAAGCTTTTAATAAGGTTTTTATTGTTGATTTTTCACCATGCAACTTCACCAAGTGTTTAAGGGGACAGAGAGAGAGAGAGAGAGAGAGACAGATGTTTTCAGTCCACATTTCTTCCTTGATGAAGGTTTACCACTATCCTTCCAGGTTTTAATAATGTGTTTTACAGTTGCCAGCTGAATCATATTAAACACTGCAGTAATTATGAAGTGGAAGGTTCTTAACTATTTACTTGGTTAAATTAAGATTGTGGTTTTTTTTGGTCAGGCAGCTTATAACATGTGTACTGTAACACATATGTGCACACACACACACACACACACACACACACACACACACACACACACACACATACAGTACACACACACATAATCCCAAACACACACACGCACGCACGCACACGCACGCACACACACACACACACATACAGACACACACACACACACACTTGCGTGCCTCTAGCTTGTCCCCAAAAACTTCCCCTCTATGCATACCCATGCTAAACAATCCCCCCACCGCTACAAATAATATTTTTTCCCTAATCCTGCAATGTTTTGGACCAAGTCTGAGTACATTTCATATCATATTTGCAAGTACATTTATGTGCTATCGTTCATAAGACATGTGCTCAGCACACTACACCTTGTTGCTTGGTAACCTAACTAGAAATATATTGGCATAGCAGCAGCATGAGGCATGACGATTACAGGTATTGTTATTTTAATAGTCTATGTAATTTTTTTGTCTAAAGCTGATTGATTAAGAAGATCAATTTCCAACCCACTTGTGAAATATATCTGTAATAGTGTAATAACTACTGTATAAGGCAATTTATAGTTTCATGAATAACTATAAATTCAATTAATTATTATAAGGTAATTACAGTATTTTTTTTTACATAAGGAACACACAGTGTAAAGATGGTGCAAGGGCACCACATATAAATAATAAGGTAATTTGTTAACCTATTACATAAGTCATTTATCACTTGGGAGAGTGACAGTCACTCTGCACACCAATTTAATTAAAACTTCAGTGGCCATTCTATAAGCATTTGATAATACAATGAGAATTGTCAGAGAAGAATCTTACCTAGAAAAAAACAGAAAGCATTTAGTTTATGCAGTGACTCAGTTGCTATGTACAGCTACTGCAGTATATGTGTGTGTGTGTGTGTGTGTGTGTGTGTGTGTGTGTGAGAGAGAGAGAGAGAGAGAGAGAGAGAGAGAGAGCACACTGTGGGAGAAAGAATGAGGCAGAGAGGGAGCTCTTTGCCAAGCTCAATGTGCGAGTGCATATTTCTGAGCTGCCTGCAAGTGTGATTTGCTGCTCTACTAGGATGCTGTTTCTCTCTCCCCGACACTATCATAGCCCATATCTTAATCTTCTTCAACAACCCTGCATTCTGCTCTGAAGATGACTTCCCTGAATGTATCCAGACATATTGACCCCTCTCACTGCCTATGGGCATCCAAGAAGCCACATCACTGGGCATTTTTCCTCAGGAGCTGCCCTCTCTGAAGTGGAACCTCTGTCACTAATCCTTGAAAGTGAGTACTAAATAGAAAATACAGATAATTTGTGTTAACCCTTACTTAGCAGCATGAAGATTGTGTTATTATTTTCAAATCCAAATGTATTGTGCATGTGTGGATATCTGCATATCAGATAGATAGATAGATAGATAGAGAGGGAGGGAGGGAGGGAGGGAGGGAGGGAGGGAGGGAGGGAGAAAGAGAGAGGGAGATTTTTCTTTCCTGGTTATGGTGACTTAAAATATGTGTATACTGAAATCAGATAGTAGTTTGTTGTAACCTCTGTACAATTGTCTGTAAGCGGTAAGAATTCACACTGCTGATTACTATGAAAAATGTATGATAATGTAAGTAAAATTGCATTAGCAGTTGTAGCTTTTCCACTGGCTTCATCCATATCAAATCCAATGAAATCATGCATTTTGTGTGTGATAGTTGATGTAGTTGATACCTTACCCAGGGATAGAGCAGTCAGCGCTTCCAGTGTTGGAAAGTGTTGGTAGTCACGACACTTCACTCTGAAACAAGTAACTTCTT
Organism: Clarias buthupogon; assembly: GCA_030014345.1. Classification (NCBI taxonomy): domain Eukaryota; kingdom Metazoa; phylum Chordata; class Actinopteri; order Siluriformes; family Clariidae; genus Clarias; species Clarias buthupogon. Next base: position 18,397,474 of record JAQMYK010000039.1, on the reverse strand, counting down.
TCATTAATATCTATTTTTTTACTTTTCTCTGACATAGTAGAGAAAACAGAATATTGTCTTGTGTTTGTACTTTTTAAATGTCAATAATTTTCATTTAATATTTAAGCATATAAAGCAAAGAGCTCAACCATACAAATAGTACTGGATATGTGTGATGTAATGGCTGGATGCCCATGGCGTATGCCGAGATGGAAATGTACTATGTGGGTGTAGAAGCATCATAAAAAGAGCAGTACGAAGAGCCAAGATGTTGGATGAGACTCATTTCTATGGAAACAGCACATTGTCCAACCTTCAACTTGCTTGTCTCTTAATATAGCTACAGGTAAAGATATATGTTGCAGCAGATCTGAAACCCAAATCATAAACTTTGTGCATGTCCCTCATGTCCTGGTTACACTGGTGTAAGCTGTGTACAAATATGTTGGATGTAGCCGTGCAGAAGCTGAAGGCAGGCTGTCATTTTCATACCAGTACATGTTATTAGGAGTCGTGAGGAGCTTGCAGCTTTCAATAATCCCTGAGTGCTTTCGTGTCTGCTTCTCTACAAGCGCTGAAAAGTGCTTTGAAAAATGTCTCCTCTCCTATACCTAAATTTTTGCTACAACCATCACTAAGGTTCCTTTATTGGAGTCGTGACTGAGACAAAAAAAAAATGCTCCTGACACGTCGTGACCATGGATACGGTCGATAGACAACAGCGAGCCAGACACCACACGCAGCAGAAATTTATGAAAAGCCATTAGGGCCAATATACTTGGAATTATGTAAACAATCATTTCAATGTTAACATGGCTAATATCAGGATGTTCGTTCACTGGTCAATCTGATTTGGTTGTTGGGTTTGTCTTATCCATAATTTGTCCTTTGACACCAGATATATATATTTTTGAACAGGTTATTTCCCTCATATTTCCCACTCCAGAGAGTGGTGAGCCAAAAGAGTCATGAAGAAAGAAGTACACTGTTGTAAAATGCTATTTGAACATTTTGGCTCCTGAAGCTTCCAGGTCTGTGTTCACCGTTATTTGGAGGGAAGAATTTGGGTGCAAAGGCCAGCCTGTCTGATCTGACCACATAAAAGCTAATGCAACAAAACATGTCGAAAGAAGTCAAGACTGGCCACGATAGAAAGGCATCAGAACACCCAGTGCACCACAGATGCTCATGCATGAGGCCCCACAGGCAAAAAGCCCCAAAACTTCCCATATTCCAATCTGAACAAGTATCCATAGGGAGTCACGAGTTGCGAAAGTTAAACTCAAATGACAGTGCAGGCATTCAACAAATTAAATCACAATAAGACCAGTAAGTTATTGTGAATTTATAGCAAACATTTTTATTTTATTTTATTTTTTTACAATTTTTACAATTACTTTTTACAAAGGAGCTAGTTTCTCTGTATCATGTTGTGACATCATATTTCTTATATTGACAGTATTTCTGAAATGAAAGAAGTCTGTCATAGTAATAATATCTATATGAGCTTCAAATTAAAGACTAGAATTAATAATCAATTAATCATATTAATAATTAATAATCACAAGGTCTTTTACTCCTTCCCTTGATGAAACAGAAAGATCATTCAGTGCTGTTATGTTATTTGAAAGGTTACTTCTACAGTAGCTGCATGTGATCCAAGTAACAGTATTTCTGTCTTGATTAATTTAAAATTAAGTTTTAAGAAAATTAAGAAAATTAAGTTAAAAAAAGGTAATAAACTTTAAGTATCTAATGTCCTTTATGCATTTCTACACTTAACAAATTATGTTACGCAGGGGAAGCATATAGAGAAAACACCAAACTAGCATGCAAGTCACCATTTACATCTACAACTGATAACTGATCAGTTAGGTAAGATCTGAGCGAGGAAAGGGCTGTTTCTTTACCTCCTACAACATTTTCAGATCTATCAAGGTGGCTAGTATGATCAATGGTGTTAAAAAGTCAAGCAACACAAGCAAGGAGACAACCCTGTTCGGATACCAGCAGGAGGTAATTTACCACTATAACCAGCATTAGATGAGGCCTAAACTATAACCAATATATTTTATGGCAGTTACTGAGACCATAACTGCTTTGCAACAACTTTTTCTAGGATCTTGAAGATAATGAGGAGGTTTGATATTGGCCTATATTTGGATAACTGTCCATTATGCTTCAGTTTTTTAGCAGCCTGCTTTAAGGTTAGCGTGTGATCATTACACCAGGGTGCTATTTTTTTCACTCAAATTATTCTCTTTTGAGTTAGTATTACAAACATCTTAGAACAGGAATAGTAATACAATATACGTGTAGTTGCATTAGCAAAATCATCAAACCATGCTTCAACTGAATAACTGAAAGAAAACAAAGCATAAATAGTTGATAAATCCGAGAGATTACTTATAATGCTCTGTGCAGTAGTTGACCTGAACTTATTGCAGTACTGCAGCAATGTATGTACTTTATGAGTGGATACCTATATACTTTATACACTGTAAAATGTCATTTTACTTTACTTTACTTATGTAAGTTTACTTTACTTAGAAAAAGTGAGGAAACTGATTGCCTTAAAATTTCCAAGTAATGTAGAGTATTAATGTTTAGGTGGCATAACTTAACACAATTTGTAGGGACAACTTGTTAATCAAGTATACTTAAGTACTGTTGACTTAAAATCATTAT
>JAQMYK010000039.1:18336418-18351613 GCA_030014345.1 Clarias buthupogon | reverse complement strand
AAAAAAGTAGAAATACACAAAAAAGCTACTCAATTACAGTAACGCGAGTAAATGTAATTCATTACTTTCCACCTCTGAATTTCACCAATCAGCAATCATTTGACCAGTCATTATTCCTTACACTTAAAATAATAAAGGGGGTCAGTGTGCACATGGCATTAGAAATTTATAGGATCTTTGCTTACTTTACTATGTTTTTTCTACTTTCAGTGAGAAACTTAAAAAACTGCTTTTAAAATTGGCCATTCTTATCTCCCATGCTTTTTTCCCTGCAGAAATAAGGAGAGCCACTTCTGAAAGTAAGTTCTTATGCATCAGAATAAGGATTTTTTTTTTCTTTTGTTTTAAAGATAAGCTCATTGTTTACAAAAGCAAAAAGTACATGTTTTATCATTATAAACCTAAATGCTTTATCGTATTATCATATGGTATTATCATGCAAATTGATTTGCTATCAATTACAATAACAATAACAATAATTGTAAGTATGTTAGTTTACATATTCAACTTTTATATTTCATCTTCCATATAGATATTTTATATAGTTCTAATCCTATTTCAAGACCACTTCCACTGCAGAAAACACAAGATATTTGAGACAGTGATCTAATCTCTCTGGTTATGACTCTCATTAAAAACCAGTGACCATGGCTGACTATTCCATCATGTGATATTTTATAAATCTTATATTCCAGTTGAAAAGCTGCATGTACCGTAGGACCACTCCAGCTAATCATGAGCAACCTTTGAAATCTTATGATTTAAACACGTCTCTTTGTTTTAACCACATATTCTCAGGGTATTTGACAGCTTTTATCATCTTTATGTTTGGAGTCTGTATGTTTGGTTTACAGGATAATGTGGTTAGAAAATGACCATTTTGTGTTGTTTTGAACTGTTTACTGTTTAGAATATGTGCGACGTGTAAAGGAGAGGCTTCACCACAGTACTCATGGTAGTCACAGCACGCCACACCGCTTCACCCAGGGTCTCAACATGAGGGCAGCCAAGTGCACTGTATGCCTAGACACTGTCCATTTCGCTAGGCAGGCAGCTACTTGCATTGGTATGCGATCAAGACATCTTTCCCAATTTACACAAATGTGTGTAGTATGGTGCAATCAAATTAACTGTTTTTATTAAGCCCTATATAAAAACTCATGTAAAAACTCATTTTTTCTTCCTTAAAAGATGTTTGTTATTATTTTAAAATTCATAAGTGAGACAAATCCCACTGCTTTTAGGCATTACAGTGAGATAGATATAAATATTAAGTCACACTGTTTGTTTAGATTTTATAATCTTTCTAGTTATGATAAGGCCTACCTAAAAATTCTTAAAAGTGATACATTGGCAGCAGAGGTGTGGTCAAGCATCAGCAGTGAATAGGGAGAGGCAGATGAACCAGAAAGTAACTTGTGATGTGTCTCATCACAATCAGTCCACTTATGCATATTTCTTTTTCTTGTTACCATAGAGAGAGGGGCATGGAAACATTAAGAAGACATTAAAATGTTCAGGGCATTTAGTGCTCCAGCTTCAGGACCAAAGTTGAGAACCACTGCCTTAGACAATGCCATGGACCTGCTCAAAGATTTTCAAATCAAAACTCAACTCTCTCTCTCTCTCTCTCTCTCTCTCTCTCTCTCTCTCTCTCTCTCTGGAAAAGCAGAAAAGAAACATGAAGCATAAGTAGACTGATAATGATAAGAAACAGGTGAGAATCATCATATGTTACCTGTCAGGTCAACCTGCTACCTCCGCACCGCCTTAGCTTGACCATGCCCCAGTGCCAATGTAACCCTATCTTGATACTATTGTTTAAGCTGCACTTCTCTTTCCTACATTAGAATGCCATGCTTTGTGCCACCCAAAATGCTCCCCCTACCTTCCAGCCACATGTGGAGTCCCTACTGAATACGCCCTCCACCTGTCTGAGGCTTTGTGCAGGGAGAAGAGCAACAACTCAGGCATACAGCTCAAAGACTCCAGTGGACACATGAGACTGGAGGGCTGGATGAAACAACCCAGGTCAGAACACTGTGTTCCACCTTCAGTATTATGTAATATAATTTATAAGTGATGACATCAACTAAAGTAGGACAATACTGCATTTGCAAAAGTTAATCATTGGTAAAAGTTAAGAATTATGAAAGCCTTGGACCAGGCATAGGTATTAGTAGTTTTAAACACATGATGTTTCATATGATTAACTAAAAATTGTTACATATGTAAATAATATTTTTAAAAATAGAACCTTGTCTTACAGTAGGTTATATAGAAATTAAATTTTTGATCTGTGCCTCCTCAATCCCTGATCTAATTGGGACCAAAGGTAACTGGACAATTGTTATTCCATTGTTATTTTACTTTATTGTTATTCCATTGTTATTTTAAAGAAGCAGATCAAAATTCTAAGGTGAGAAGTGTGGTAATCTGTGGCTCAATACGACCTCCAAAGAGCCAGTGAAGCAGCCATGATTAGGCTGGGAAAAAAATCATATAGAATGGGAAATATGGTAGTTGTGGCCAAATCAATGTTTTAGTGCTTTTCATTATGAGAGAATGTACAGTACTGAGCTAAGTAATACAAACAACGAGAAAAACCACAGAAATCATTTGTGGTAGATGACAGAAAGTTCCTTTCCCTGGTAAAGATTTTGATATATTGAAATATTTTGAGTTTAACTGATCTGAGCACCCTCCAGGAGTTTGGTGTATCTATACCAAAAGAAGGTTTATCATATATTTGCTGTTACACTGTTCATATAAATTGGATGTACTAAATACCTTTAAATTAAAGCTGAAAATCGGTCGTGTTCATTGTTAAATTTTAACTCCAGTATAAAGTGGCAGAGAGCTAAATAAAATTTTTTGGAAGTGTTTATTGACCTGAGAGTATGTGATCTATGATCAGAAGGACTGTAAAGTGTGTGTTCACTTCCTATTTGTAGGAATGGAAAGCGGGGACAGGGCTGGGAGAGGAAGTATGTCGTGCTGGAAGGGAACAAGATTTTTACCTATGAGGCTGAGCCCAGAGAAGGTAACTATTTTCTTAACTTATGTACTTAAAAATGCAATCAATGCACAGTAGTCAGCTATTAGTTCATAAAACCTTTTTAGAATTAATTTAGTTATTGCTAAGAGTGCCATAGTGTAAACCATGACAACAAACTGATTATTCTGCTATACTGCATTGTCAAGAAAAAAAAGACTCCTTATAAACAGGTACCATCTTATACTGAGAACCACAATGGGCTGCACTGTGTTCATTCCCTTTTAATTGACCTGCTGCATTACAGAGTCAGTGAAGCCAGTGGATGAGTTTGATCTATATATATCAGAAGGTGAAGTGATTGTGCATAGTGCTGTGGGTGGCTCAGAGCTCACTAACACTGCAAAGTCTGGTAAGATAAAAGGAAAAATGTAATTTGCATTATATTGTGCTAATAAGTCTAGATGTTTCCACTTATAGAGATTGTAAAATGCATTAAGTTGTAATTAGGGGCAAAAGAGTGAATTTTCTATTTACTTGAGTGTGATATTAAGTTGATGTTTGGGTCCTCAGATGTGCCATTTGTGCTGAAACTCGAGTTGCTCCCCCACACATCCTGTTGGCCAGCAAAGACTCTTTACCTCTTGAGCTCAAGTTTTGCAGAGAAGCAGCGGTGGGTGGCAGTTTTGGAGGCCATCGTCGCAAGTGCCCGTGGTGCTCGTGAGAAAGCAGAGGCAGATGCAGTGAGTTTGAAAGAAAGATTTGGTCAACGTTTTATGGTGCTTTTATGCAGTGGTCTTTATCAATCGTTCATTATTTATCATATCATTATGATCTTCAATCATTTTTATTTCTATCTTTACTATATAGAAACTTAAAATAGCTTATATAACTATTAATGTTTTCATTAAACAAATATTTTATTTATGTTTTTTGTGTGCGTATTAAAAGTAGTAATGACAAATTTAGAAAGAGAAGAGAAGCTCTGTAATTGAAATATGTTAGTTTCCATATGGTGGCAACAAAAAAACAAATAAATGAGGATGGCATAAAAAATTATGTATTTTAAGTCTTGCTACCATCTGAGGAAAATATGACTTCACTATCTGTTCTGTACTCAATGAATGAAATGCAACATATGCTCTTTTTAGTCCATTCTTCCATACTTTCAGAAGCTGCTGGGAAATTCTCTTTTGAAGCTGGAGGGTGATGATAGACTAGACATCAACTGCACACTTCCTCTCACTGACCAGGTACTATAACATACATTGGTATGTTGAGTGAAAAAAATATATAATCTTGTTTGGGATGCAGGTTTATGATGCAAAACTATTATTAAAGTGGCCATTAGATCATGCCTTACTATTTTCATATCTTTATTATCGATATTCATATCTTTCATATCCAAATAAATTTCACAATTTAGCTTCTTAATTGAGTGAGGCTGAACTTATTGGAAAATTTTGTCCTCATTGAATAAAACGTAAATCTAAGAGCATTTTATTTTTGTCTATGCTGTGCGCTCAGATTGTTTTAGTGGGTTCAGAGGAAGGTCTGTATGCACTGAATGTTATAAAGAACTCGCTGACTCACATCCCTGGCTTGGGCTCTGTGTTTCAAATCTACATCATCAAAGAGCAAGACAAGCTGCTCATGATTGTGGGTGAGTGAGATTCAACTGCACCTGCTTCGAATGATACATAACACATTATACAAGAAATACAGAAACTGAGATGGTTACGATTTTTGGCAAACTCTAATTTATCCAGCACGCATTTTATTATTCATATTTTGGTAATACAATTAATTGAGGTAAGCGGTGCACCTGTTAACACGTTTGTGTTGTTGACAAATTAACATTAAATAATGCATATGAACAACACACTAATAATAATAACAAGCAAAACAAGAAACTATTTCAGCATTTATATGTATTCACATTTTTGTATGCATAGTGCAGACCCACTGAAGAGCACTTCATGAATGCTGAAAGAGTGAAAAAATAACAATTTTAGACCTGCATAGTTAAGATATTCTTGTTTTCATCTTGCTTCAACATCAGCTGTTATATACAAACTATTTGGAGATATAACAACAAGCTATTTGGAAAGCATCTGTAGTCTCTGAACTTCCCCAAGTGTCATTAAAACTACAGCTGGCATTGTGTGTTATGCTAGGTCAGACCAAATTGTTATGTACACCATCTACATGTTTAACAACCAAAGGTACTGTAAATGGATACAAAGCACTTGATATCGGCTGTAACTAGCAGAACGGTCACAATTGAACTGCCAATATACTGTACACCAACATGCATCAACCTGCATCTACATGGTATTGTCAGAAGGTTTAATAAGCTAGTCATGGGTACACTTGAGTTCATCAAGGGCAGGAATGTCTTTGCAAAATTTAAATTGGTCTTTTCTGAGGGCAAGTATACAACATACAACTTTATGATAAAACCCCAGGTATCTGGAAGCATATAGCAAGTATCTTGGAGCATAATGGTTTGTTTGGTGAAATTTCCAGCTTTTAAATCCACTGGCCCAGTTTTTAGCCATGGCTAATGTGTCACTACAGAACCTGAGTTTATGGATGATCCCTGTATTACTGATAAATACTGTAGATACCAGTAATCCTTACACTTTGTTAAGCATAAGATTTGTTGCTGTGGTTTGGGGTGCCCTTAACAACCCTAAATCATCCACCACAATTTTCAGGTTTTGTAGCCTGCCGGTTCTATCTTTAAGCTGATGGCCTGGTCCGTCTGTGGCGTCAGAATATTTAATATGAATATATTATGAATCTCCACAGACATTTAATATGAAATTTATTTCATTATATTTAACAGTCTTTGTCATTATATTTTTGCCTCAAAGCTTCCCATTTTTTCCTTGTTCCAGTTGGCTGCCAAAAGCAATAAAACCATGTGTTTATATTTTTTTCATTAAAACTTTATAACATTATATTTTTGAATGTGTGCTTTTTAATACACCTGTGACTCAAACAAATCTCATTAATAATAATAAGTTTCGTGTCTTTAAGAAAGAAAATCTCAAAACTGCCCAAATAGAATTACCTCACAGTGTCTTTTATATTGTTTAGTTCCCACCAGATGTGTGACTTTTGCAATTGACCAAATGTTGGCATGCACATTTTTGGTATTAGCTGCTCAGTATGCACATTTAACTCAACACAAAATAAGCTAACTGGTACAAGCAGTTTTTTTTTCTTTTTCAAAAAGAGAGACTATTATTTAGACTACAAATATAAATAATATACCAGATTTACTGTGAGATTTAGGTGTAATACATTAAAAAAAAATCATTGGAAAGGTTCACTATAAATATTATCTGCATCTATCTAACATGTATAAAAAGTCATTTAATGAACATATGATTTCTGACCGCAGTAAAGAAAAAGTGTAGGTGAAACTTTATGTTTCTGGACATATACAGTATCCTAGGTCTGTATGCACTGAATGTTATAAAGAACTCGCTGACAGCGAGTTCTTTATAACATTGTTATGTTTTTAAAATATGTGCAAACATCTTTAGGGCACCAAGAATTATTTAGGGACCCAGATATTACAATAAAAAAACTAGATATTTCCTGGAGAAGTTGTGAAGTAGGGGCACAATGGCACACTGCTTTTCTCTGCAAAATGCAGGAAATTATCAAGCTTTCCCTTCAAAGCCAACAGACCTGTGGTATTATATGATATGATATGATATGATATGATATGATATGATATGTCATTAATCATGGGTTCTAGAGGTTTAGTTCTTGGAGATGGGTTCTAAGTTTCATTCATGTATTTTACTGAATTGCACTCAATACTATCTTGAGCTGTAAATTTCTCCTATAGGTGATGAGAGGGCGCTGTGCCTGGTGGAAATCAAGAAGGTGAAGCAGTCACTATCTCAGTCCCACCTTCCAACCTTGCCTGAAATTGTCCCATACATTTTTGAGACTGTCAAGGGTTGTCACCTTTTTGCTGCAGGGAGGGTATGACTGTTATCTCCCAATATAGTACATTCAATATAGGATCTATTCAATATTAAGATTATGTGTCTTGCTTTATATGAGTATTTGTGTACTTTTATCATTGTTTTAGATTGAAAATGGCTCCTGCATTTGTGCAGCAATGCCCAATAAAGTCACGATTTTGCGCTACAATGACAATCTGAGCAAATTTTGCATTCGCAAGGTGAGAGGTAACTCTGTCTTTTGCATAAACATGAAATACATGAGATAAATTATAAACTGTGAGATATAAGAAGCACATAGACACCTGGAGATATCAAAACTTTTTTTTAAATTTGGCATGAGAAGAACATTGTAATGTAAAATTAATTAATTTATGAGGAGTTTTGACTTATAGGTTGACTGAATTGACCTTCTAATTGCAATGGGTTTATTTGCAGACAGGTACACTCTTGCTTTTTAATCACGTGTGGGCTCTCTCTCTCTCTCTCTCTCTCTCTCTCTCTCTCTCTCTCTCTCTCTCTCAGGAGATTGAGACCTTAGAACCATGTAGCTGTATTTATTTCACAAACTACAGTATCATTATTGGTACCAACAAGTTCTATGAGATTGAGATGAAGCAATATGTGCTGGAAGGTAAGTAAGATTTACATACTTTTCTTAAATTAATAAATATACTAACAATACTCAAACTTTATATACATATACTGTACATTACAAACTGTACTGCAAAGAGTCGTGCCATTTGATAAGTGGCATTTTATTTAGGCATTTTGTGATTTAGGCATTTTGTGCATTTTCAGAGTTCCTGGACAAGAATGATATGTTGTTGGCTTCGGCTATGTTTACCACATCCTCCTACAGCTGCCCTATCGCCATCATGCAGGTGTCAAGTGCAGCCCAGAAAGAGGAGTACCTGCTTTGCTTTCATGGTATGAGATGCTTATTATTTAATCAATCACAATATTGGACTATGTAAGATTAAAATATTAAGTTCCATTCCATAATTGCTCATGAAAATGTGCCATTATATTGTATCAGAGTTTGGGGTATTTGTTGACGCCTATGGACGAAGAAGCCGCACAGATGAACTCAAATGGAGTCGTCTTCCTCTGACATTTGGTACATATCTTTTGAGACAATTAATTTACATTTTTACATTTACATTTAGGCATTTGATAAATGCTCCAGTCCAGAATGACTTACAAAAAATTCTGCCAATGGATAAATCCTATAAATTCTAAAGCGGTATTAGGTTGCAAACTATTTGGAGGGTAGGGCGGCGGGAGTGGACTTATCCGTATTCAATATGACCATGTGTCTGATCATTGCACAGATGGCATGAATACTTTCAGAAATCAGCAAATTAAAAGTGTATTGGAATTTCACTGTCAAACCTCTGTTTCCCAGCCTTCAGAGAGCCATACCTGTTTGTGACATACTTCAACTCGCTGGATGTTATTGAGCTTCAGGGTCATGCTGCTCTTGGGTGCGTTTCCAAGTTACACCACATACACTTTATAGCAAGCTTTAATTTAATTTGTATAGGTAATTTCCTGGGCATACAATACATTTTCTAAAAGTAAATACAGCTAAACCTTGGATTGCGAGCATAATATACAAGCATGCTTGTATATCAAACCACTCGTATATCAAATTGAATTCCCCCCCAAAAAATTATGGGAATTCTGATGATTTGCTTCCTTTTCGTGGAAATGTGACATTGTATTGTCGCTCAACTTCTCGGAGGTCATTGTTGCAGTACAGTTACTAAAGAACAGTCACTACACTTGTACACAAAATAATAAAAAATGCTTTATGCACACGCACATACACATGTGGTCACAATGTTATAGTAAACAGTACATGCACACAGAGGTGTTGAGTGATGCATGCGCACTGAAATCGAGCATGGAAGACACAGATCAAGTTACTTGTAATCCAAGGTTTTACTGTATAAAGAGAATATTTGTAATACACAAAGGGAGTGGTGGTTCCGTTTAAGGCTTTGGGCATTACTGATAACGAGGTTTAGGATTCAAGTCCCAGCACTACCAAGGTGCTGGCCATTGAGCCAGGCCTTAACTCTGTTTGCTATAGCAGTGCTATATCATGGCTAACCCAGCTGCTATGGCCCTAGCTTGCAAGTTAGATATGTAAAAAAAATTATTTCTCTGTGTTGTAATATGTAAAAATTTGATAAATATTTCTAAAAAGGCATGAATGTGATGTACTGTAGTGAAGACATTAAGAAACAAAAACCTAAAATTGTTTACTGCATAGTTGGAGTAACAAACCCTATATTTTATGAGTCAAACACCATAAATATTGTCAAAAAGGCAGTAAAAACAATAAAAACAAGAAGGATGCCCTAAGTAGTAGTAGTGCTAGTCACTGATCCACCAGACACCTCCTAAGGATAATAAGGCTAAGGCTAGTAAATACATGTACACTACCGCTAAGTTTGGGATCACTTAGAAATATTAGACTACTATAAGTAGTGGCATACCTAAATTGTGGGCAAGTTATTTTTTTAAATAACATCCTTATCTTGTTTAAAAATAAATAAATAAATGGGCATCATAACATTAGAATACCAGCATTATGCTGTTTTTCTTATTTTATGTTATTTTATTACATATATGTGTAAAAATGCAAAAAAAAAGGAAAAAAAACTGTATGTATTATCATCCATTTACATATTGTGGTGGTTATATTGCAACTTTAACAACTTTTTAGTGAAACTCAATTGTAGGTTTTAACAGGTATATTGCCCGGCCAAAAAAATGTCGACACTAATATTTCAGTGGATTTCCTTTTGCTCAGATTATAACCGTGGCAGCGATTTGATAAGCTTATGTAATGTCACAACATTCATTTCATTCTGGCGTCACATTAATTTCTCTACAAGATCCTATATTGATGATGGGAGAGTCAAACGGCTGTGTCAAGTCTTCTCCAGCACATTCCAGAGATTCTCAATTGTGTTAAGGTCTGTACTCTGTGCTGGCTAATTCATGTGTGAAAATCTTGTCTCCTGTTCCCTGAACCAGTCTTTTGGAATTTAAGCTCGATGAAGGGACGAAAAAAAATCCACTGGTGGAAATACCTGCTCATCCAGTACATGCAGGTTGTCAACAGACATTGAGCACATAACATTGCTGTATCTAGACCTGACCAAGCAACAACAGATCATAACACTGCCTCCACAGGCTTGTACAGTAGGCACTGCAGTATGTCTGATGGGTGCATCATTTTATCCGCCTCTCTTCTTACTTTGGTGTGCCCAAGTCTCTAGAAGAGGGTAAATCTGGACTTGTCAGTCCATTCTTTATACTCCCTAGCAAACAGATGCCTTTTTTTTCTAAAATGCTCTTTCTTTCTCTATTAAAATTAGCTATGAGTTCTGCTGTTGTTTTGTTATGATTTAATTTCACTAAGCCTTTATAAGTGATCTCCAACCAAACACTTTCAGGGCCAATAATTTGACCCTCTTGAAACAGAGTAAGATCTTTCCCATGATCAAAGGACATGGTTGTTCAATAAATGAGAAGCTACTCACTGCATCAGTTAGGGTTATTAAATAACTTTTCATCAGCTGAACCATATTATTCATTTTGCTTCAGTTATTATCTAATGGAATGCTCGTAAATATTTGCTTAGTCAAATCCAGGTGGTGACTTTTTTTGACCGAGCATTGTTTATCATCTAAACTCACTGTCAAGTTTTAGTAAGATTTTATTTTATTTATGCTAATTTATATGGACTTATTTTAGTCCTAATTAGAATAAAGTGACTAACCATTAATATTTTAATTCCACACATACGCTAAATAAATGTATTGCCTGAACATTTCTTTTACATAATTAAATAGATAAAAATGCTAAAGTTAAATTAATGTGCTTAATTTACGTGGGATTGAATATGGTTAAGAGAATTGGGGTGTAAATAAAATGTAATTAAAATAATAAAAAATTCTAAAATATAAATCAAATAATTTTCACTCAGATTTAATGTTAACAACTTGAAACAAAGCATTACAATATAGCACTGTTAAAATTTCTGTGTTTTTTGTGAACTTGTAAACTGTGTTCAGGCCTCCAGCACTTGTTCACTTAGATGTCCCTAACCCACGCTACCTAGGCCCGGCCATCTCATCAGGTGCCATTTATCTAGCCTCATCTTACCAGAACAAGCTGAGAGTGATCTGCTGCAAGGGACATGTTGTGCAAGAGTCAGGAGAGTTGCAGCGGACAGGTTCTAACAGGAGGTACACATCTAACATAAAATTTTATGCTAAACTGTATAATAACAAATATATTTATAAATAAGCATAAATGTTTTTTAAAAAATGGCTGCATAAGTAGTGTATGTATATATAATTTGTTGACAGCTTTGACCTCTGCAGCAGCCCAAACAAGCGCGGCCCACCCACTTACAATGAGCATATTTCGAAAAGGCTAGCCTCAAGCCCTGGAGCTCAAGACAGTGTTGTGCACCGGGATCCTAGCACACCACACCGGTACCGTGAGGGCCGCACTGAGTTCCGAAGGGACAAGTCTCCGGCTCGACCACTGGACCGTGAGAAGTCACCAGGGCGTGCTGTGATTGATGCACGCAGAGAGAGATCACCAGGCCGGCCACTAGATGAGCGAGAAAGAGAGCGTGAGCGCACTCGCCTGCACACAAGCTCAGTCCGCACTCAACTCACACCAGTTAACAAGGTACGCATGAGACCCTGCCATGTTAACTGCGTGTCCTCCTAGAGATGCCAGGATAAGGGGTTTAAAATCTGTACATGGATACATACCACCACTCTCATGCTTTGTGTTAGATAGCATCTCTACACAAAGAAAGTCATACATATTTTTCTTGACTGAATATGCAGAGAGAGTCTGTAACATTTAATCAAAATACAATTTTGAACCAAATGAAGTTTGTGAAAAAGTACATACAACGCTAACTGTAATTCACTTTCATTACAGTGAGTTTTGTTCCCTCTGTGAGTAACTAGTTATTTGTGAGCTTGGCTCTCTTAGAGAGAGCCTGCTGAACTCTGTGACCTCTCTGTCCTGGTGCTGGTGTAGGTGTGGGACCAGTCTTCAGTGTGACCACGCCCCCTGAACAGCTGAAGTTTAAGAGCCATCGTCCAGTCCAAGCACGGATGGACATGCCATTTTACAGGCACCTCTTTTAATACAAGTATTCCATCGTGCCATTGCCAGCTGTGAGCAGAACCACGTCATGTTTCTATTTTTGGATTTAGCTGTTGTCCAAATGTACACATTTTGCTCTCTCTCTCTCTCTCTCTCTCTTTCCCACACACACACACACACACACACACACACACACACACACACACACACAATTTATAAGGTAGGCAACTGATTAGTAAAATATTGTAAGTGATACATAGCACATCCTAACTGTAAATATGTGGCCAGCTTTTATAGTTTAAAGGTTTGAGAGTTGAATGACATAGCCAGGTCTATTTTTTAGAGATAAATAAGGGTTTGTATAAAGTTAAGACAAAGATTTCTTATAACAAAGCTTAAGTTTTTGTTTCAAATATCTGCTATAGTGCACATCAAGCATCAAGCTTGCTGCTTTTCTGATACTGTATGCCACCGTTTCATCAATCTTTTTAAGAGCTGACTAAAACAACTTGTTAGGCATGTGCTGATAATTGTTTAGTTTTTTTTTACCTTGGTCCTCACAAACTTATGAAGGATCAAAAATCTCATACCAACAATTTGATTACACAAGTTTAAGTGTCAGATGATGACAGGTAAATAATATTTTTCTCACCCTTCTACTCATGGGAAATGTGACTCCAGATAAAAGGAAGTGGTTTCATTATAATTCAGACGGACAGATACAAACAAACAAGGTATGTAAGAATATTACAGGGCTAGGGCTAAATTTTAAAATTGCTCCAAAAAGGAGACGCTTTTATGGAATATGTGTTTTTATGATTTGATTTCACTAAGCCTTTATAAGTGCAATACCTTAAAAAATTAGTATGGTAGAAAAGACCTCCTGAAGCTTTCTTTGTCACAGCAGAGCTGAAGAACCTCTCACTGAAAATGCTTAGCTGTTTGACTAATTGGTTACGGATGGGGTTGAGTTGATGTTCAGTACTTTACGCAGCAGCATCCTCTTCACAACCAACTTTAAAGACACCAGGGGAGACACCAGTACTGAACTAGCCTTCCTGATTTATCTATTTCTTTTCCTTGGGTTACTGCCTGAAATGCTGCTGCCACAGCATGTTGCAACAAATACTGTAATATTGTACTTGCAACAACAGACTGGTAAAGGATTTGCAACACTTTGCCAAAAACATTAAATGACCTGAATTTCCTTAAAAAGTAGAGTCTGTTTTGTCCCTTCCTGTAGATCATCTGTGTTAAATTTATATTACAGTCTGTTATCGAGATCTGTGGCTCTCCAGCTCTCCACTACCTCCAACTCCTCTTCCTAAATGGAAATTGTGTTGGGCTTCACCCAGGTATCTACATATCTGAACCAATGGGTCAGAAAAGTCCCTGGGAAGGGGTTGATTGCTTTTTTTTCTCCACTTCCTCCCTTTCTCTCTGTAGAAGTCACTTCTGTATTTGACATTGTTGGGGTCTAGGAGAGAACAGAACTGGTCTGGGTTGAGGCCGCTTCTAGTGTGGTACTGCTCTCCTCCAACCTCCTCCTAATGGCCTTTATGGCATCAGATGTGTGGATGCTGGTGAAGAGTGATGATGTAATGTTAAAAGAAACCATGGTTTTCTCAGCATCCAGTTTCAGTTCAGGTATGATCACAGTCACATGATGTATAAGGTTGATGTATATTTAGTGCAGAGTGCAAGCAGGGTCTCCGGCAGGACTAACTATGACAGCATAAATAAAAGGGAAAGCCACAAGGAAATTAGGGCTCCCTGAGATGTAAAGCAACCAATCACTTCAACATCAACAAACCTGAGTGATCAATGATAATGGGAAGACAGCATCTAAACATACAGTGGGGCAAAAAAGTATTTAGTCAGCCACCAATTGTGCAAGTTCCCCCACTTAAAAAGAGGAGAGAGGCCTATAATTTTCATCAAACAGTAGGTATACCTCAACTATGAGAGACAATATAAGAAAAAAAATCCCAAAAAATCACATTGTAGGATTTTTAAAGAATTCATTTGCAAATTATAGTGGAAAATAAGTATTGGGTCAATAACCAAATTTCATCTCAATACTGTGGTCCTTCGTTGCCCGGGCGGTGCAACGAAGGAGCGGTTTGGGATCATTGTCATGCTGAAAGACGCAGCCACGTTTCATCTTCAATGCCCTTGCTGATGGAAGGAGGTTTTCACGCAAAATCTCACTATACATGGCCCCATTCATTCTTTCCTTTACATGGATCAGTCATCCTGGTCCCTTTGCAGAAAAACAGCCCCAAAGTATGATGTTTCCACCCCCATGCTTCACAGTAGGTACACAGTATGGTGTTCTTTGGATGCAACTCAGCATTCTTTCTTCTCCAAACACAAAGGATTCTAAGACTCAAAGTTCTATTTTGGTTTTATCTGACCATATGACATGCTTCCAATCCTCTTCTGGATCATTCAAATGCTCTCTAGCAAACTTCAGACGGGCCTGGACATGTACTGGCTTAAGCAGGACACATCTGGCACTGCATGATTTGTGTCCCTGACAGCGCAGTATGTTACTGATGGTAGCCTTTGTTACTTTGGTCCCAGCTCTCTGCAAGTCATTCACTAGGTCCTCCCATGTGGTTCTGGGATTTTTGCTCACAGTTCTTGTGATCTTTTTGACCCCACAGGGTGAGATCTTGCGTGAAGCCCCAGATGGAGGGAGTCTTGTACTGTATGTCTTCCGTTTTCTAATAATTGCTCCCACAGTTGATTTATTCATACCAAGCTACTTACCTATTGCAGATTCAGTCTTCCCAGCCTGGTGCAGGTCTACAATTTTGGTGTCCTTTGACAGCTCTTTGTTCTTTGACAACTGGTGTCCTTTGACAGCTCTTTGTTCTTGGCCATAGTGGAGTTTGGAGTGTGACTGTTTGAGGGTGTGGACAGGTGTCTGTTACAGTACACTGAAAACAGATGACATTAATACAGGTAACGAGTGGAGGCATAATCGTGGTGTTTGCTTCGGTTATGACATAGCATAGTTTATTATCTGCTGTGGTAGATCTGATTTATTCA
>JAQMYK010000039.1:18298135-18315516 GCA_030014345.1 Clarias buthupogon | reverse complement strand
TGGTCCCAGCTCTCTGCAGGTCATTCACTAGGTCCCCCCATGTGGTTCTGGGATTTTTGCTCACAGTTCTTGTGATCATTTTGACCCCACGGGGTGAGATCTTGCGTGGAGCCCCAGATAGAGGGAGATTATCAGTGGTCTTGTATGTCTTCCATTTTCTAATAATTGCTCTCACAGTTGATTTCTTCATACCAAGCTGCTTACCTATTGCAGATTAAATTTTCCCAGCCTGGTGCAGGTCTACAATTTTGTTTCTGGTGTCCTGTGACAGCTCTTTGGTCTTGGCCATAGTGGAGTTTGTAGCGTGACTGTTTGAGGTTGTGGACAGGTGTATTTTATACTGATAACATGCCATTAATACAGGTAACGAGTGGAGGGCAGAGGAGCCTCATAAAGAAGAAGTTACAGGTCTGTGAGAGCCAGAAATCTTGCTTGTTTGTAGGTGTCCAAATACTTATTTTACCAACAAATTTACCAATTAATTTATTAAAAATACTACAATGTGATTTTCTAGATTTTTTTTTCTTATTTTGTCTCTCATAGTTGAGGTATACCCATGATGAAAATTACAGGCCTCTCTCATCTCTCATCTTTTTAAGTGGGAGAACTTGCTCAATTGGTGGCTGACTAAATACATTTTTGCCCCACTGTACACTAAGAGGGTATACAGTAGAACCCCCTTTTCCATACACCAATTAGTGGCCTTGTTTAGGGGTTAAGGATTATTAGAACACCTGTCAAGTGGAGTGATATAGTTAAATGTCCCAGTGCTGTTATGCTCTATTTCGGCACTTGTGCAATGCCTTTTATCCAATCAAGTTGCTTGATCAGAACTAATGTTAATTATATTAGTTGTATAATATATATGCTTATTTATTTCCTGTACTTACTGTTTTTAGTTTCCCATCTTTCCCAGTGAGCATTGCAAAGTCCAGGAAGGCCAACCTATTGTCCTTGGTGTCTTCTCTGGTGAATTTGATATGCGTGTCAATAGAGTTAATATGCTCTGTGAAGGTCTGTACTTACTCGCTCTTAATCAGTCTCCGAAAAAGAGTTGGTTTAAGCAATATATTGCCTTTTTCTTTTAGGCGTTTGTAGGGTCTCTTTTCAGTTTTTATAGGTGTAATGTCCCTCTAGAAATTCGATGACTTTGTTGTGATAATCTGTTGCATTCAAAATGATGTTGCATCTTCCTTTATCTGCAGGCAGGATCATAGTGGTTTTGTCTATAAGACAACCTTCACCAAAGCTACTTGGACGAGTAGTGAAATGTTTCTATTAAACTAAGAAGAGGTCCAGTTGACATGACTCAACTTCCAGATCTTACCTCACCTGGATGACTGAGAATCTTCACAGATAAATTTGAATATATGTACTCTTGTACTTTTACTCAAGTAAAAGCACAAAAAATTCTACTTCTACTGGGTTAATACTTTCACCTGGGTATGTTTATTTTCACTCAAGTACAGTATTTGCATACTTGAGTGAAAATAAACATAATCAGGTGAACGTATTGAGTATAAAGTATTATTTCCTGTCCAAAAACCTGGATCCTGTTATAGAAGTTAGAGAAGGTCTGGCAATCTTCAAGGCCTTATGTTTGTGGTTAGATTTAAAAAAATCCACCTTCCAAATAGCTTTTTGCCATGGATATAGCATCCAATTGTAGAATTGAAGATCTTGTGAACACCAAATGTTGCAACTCCCCAAAAGGTTTCCCCTGTAATGAAATGAAATTTTTCTTCTTACTGGGTATGGGGGACAAAATATACTTGTGCCCTCTTACAGAAAATTTCATAAGAGCTCCTTACTCACGAGTGAGTGTATGAGATTGTGTGCCCTGCGCTGGACTGGCACCACGTCCAGAGGTTCTTATTCAAAGGGTGCACAAATAGACCAAAAACACATTTAGTTCCCCAAGCCATCTTAAATAGTCTCATGTACTTACCTTCCTACTTTAACAGCTATGGAACAGTTGGCTTTTATATTTTAGTCGAACGTGCTCAAGATCGTCTTTTCAGGTGGACCTGAGCAAGGCGCATTGATATATGCATGTGCACATGCACAGAATGGAGTGTTCACATTACATAAACATAGCAGACTTTGGGGTCGAGTGTACATGGATCCATGCCTGAGCCCCTACTGTGAGAGCCCTTTTAATATGTACACAAACACATGTTTTCACTTTCCAATTGATTCCAATTGATTCAATTGCTCCACGAAAAACTAAAATCCTTTAAAATGCTAAAATGCTTCAAGAAGGGTTTCAGACTTCAGCAGTGATTCACTGCAAAGGATTTGTATTTAACGATTGAAAATATACTATACTACTGTATAATTGATGATTATGGAATTGCAGTTTATCCAATTACTTTAGGTCCTACAATGATCACCTGAAATTCTACTCTAATACACTTTTGTTGACAATGAAAAGAACAATAAATTTGTCAGCGCCCAAATATTTATGGAAAAACATTTGATCCAACCCAAGACTACAAACTTTAAATATACAGCAAAGTTCACATCAAAATGAATGCCTCACCTGTAGATTCTCATCCTCCAGAACAGGGGGCTGTCTTGGAAAGATCTGATTGGACTGCATTGCCTCCAGACTCCTACAAGAAAGCACACAACTTTAAAAAAAAAAAAAAAAAAGATAGAAGTCAAAAGTAAAAACTATGCATTAAGATATTGTAGCGTTTTTCACCGCTAGAAGGATCTTGGAGAGACGAGTTGGCTTGATTGCTTCCCAATGCAAATGGCTGGGAGTACTTTATTACTTTACAGCACAGTACACATAAAGCATGGGAAACACATTCACTCGAGAACCACCCTTCCTACGCCACAATATACGCATAAAGATGATGAGCTAATTGCTAACTCTATTTGCCAGAACCCGCTACGCAGATCTAACGAGCTAAACCAAGCCGAGCCCGCGACATGTTCCAACGCATCATTTATCCGCGGCAACGGATAAGAGTCCTTTCGATTTACCTCGTTTAACCGCTGGTAATCGACGCAAAACCAAGCACACCCGGTGAAGACCACGGTCCGGACACTGGCTCAATGACGCCCGAGTCAGCCATCTCACGCAGTTTCTGCTCGGCGACAGCCCGTTTAGCTAATGGAAGGCGTCTCGGATGCAGCCAAACAGGAGCTGCGTTTCTCGTATCGATCATGTGCTGCACCAGGTTGGTATGGGTGCACTCGCGCTCATCTACCGCGAAAATATCCGAGAATTCGTGAAGGAACGACTTCAAACTGTCGGTCTGTGTTTGACTCAACCCCGCGCTGCTACGCTGCAGAAGCTCGCCCAGTACACTCGCTCGGTCTGCTACCGATGTTTATATGGCGCGACCACCAGAAGTTCCGCCCCACGGGTGTGTGCTACTAAAACGTCCGGCGGTGGTTTAGGTACTAGCAACCTGGCTACCCCGAAATTACCACACAGAGTCCCGTCAGTTAGATCCAGCACCGCCCCCCACTTTTCCAACAGGTCCAACCCCACAATACAATCATCCTTGATGTCTCCCACAAAGAATTCATGAGAATGAATAAGTTCACCTACTTTTATTCGCACTGTGTGACAAGCCCGTATCTTCAGATAGCTCCCAGACACGGGGCGAATGTTGAAGGCTGGGTCAGGCAGTGTGCAAACGCGCTCGTTTGTCCCAATAATCCCCAGCGCAACAGCGAAACCGTAGAACCAGTGTCCACGAGCGCCCGTATTAAGACGTCGTCCAGGACACAGTTCACATAGACCCCAGCACGATTTCCTACACGTCCCGTACGGAAGTTGAATCCACAAGTTGGGGGAACGGAGACGGCTGTGGGAGCCGGCTTCTCCTCAGTGCCTCCCGGACCTAGTTTAATGGCTGCTGGGGTACGCTGTCCTCAGGCCTGAGAACGTTGCAGCGGTAGTCCTGCGGTCCCGGGCCTCGGCGTCGCCATGAAACCTCGGAGGCTTTCACGTTGCCTAGCTGCGACGGGTAGCCCTGTCCACGGCTAGGTTCACCTACATCTTTCGCTGTGATGTTCCGCCATTATGGGTTCAGCGCACTCGGCCTCGCGCAGCGCCTCAGAAAGGGAAACTGGTGCCGCTAACCTGATGTGCTCGCGGAGATGCGGCAGTCGGAGCCCCCCCGAGAAATGCACGACGAGCTAGCTCTTCCTGCTTTTTGTGCTTGAATTCTGGATAGCTCACGGACCGCCAGCTCCTCGCACGCTGCTTCTTTACGGTCACCCGCGCCGAACCGGAAGTGGAGCAACTCCCGTAGCTTTGACCAGTCCTTCCGCTCATCGGCCCGGAGGTCTTCCAGCACCCGCAGCGCTTCGCCTTCCAGCGAGAGTGCTACTCTGGCTGCGGTTTCTGCAGGGAACCAGCCCGCGAAGTCGGCGGCTAGCTCTACCTGCGCGAAGAATGCGTAGGGTTCGACGGCGCCGTTGTAGGAAGGAAGGAGCAGCTGCAGCTCGTTTCGCCAGCTGACGGAGCTTGCTCCAGCGCTGGTACTGTCGATGAGTCCGTTCCAGAATCCACTTCCGGCCCTTGCGCAGCGTCAACGTTGGGCTCCGCCCCGAGATCCAGTGCCGGGATCTTCATCTCACCGCTCCGCTTTGGTCGCGCTGCTTTGCTGGTGCTGGCTCCGTCCGGAGGATGCTCTTTCTTCCGTAGTTGCTCTGCTACTCGGCGGCCTACTTGGATCCTCCGTAGGTCCTCAACAGTGCGCTCAAACTCGTAATTCTCCATCCCTCTTCTGACACCAACGTAGCGTTTTTCACCGCTAGAAGGATCTTGGAGAGACGAGTTGGCTTGATTGCTTCCCAATGCAAATGGCTGGGAGTACTTTATTACTTTACAGCACAGGAAGCATGGGAAACACATTCACACGAGAACCAGACCCAATTCAGCCTTAGCATGAATCGGAGCACATTCAACAGGTCACACACACACAAACACATAACACACAACCCTGGCCGCAGCCACCAACCTAATCAAACTTCCCCAACAGGGTGAACACATAGAAAACCAAGGCATGATGGTCGTCAGCCGCCGCCCCGCCTACGCCACACTGCCCCCACCCGAGCTGTGACTGTCCCGACAGGGAGAACACATAGAAAACCTCCCGCAAGGCATGATGGTCATCAGCTGCCACCCTGCCTACGCCACAATATACGCATAAAGATGATGAGCTAATTGCTAACAATACGATCTTGTACTTATTTTCTACATTAAACTATAGGCAAGGCCTTTACTATAGGGATTATTCTACCTCAAACAACTGTAGTGAAACTGTTAATCACAAACTCTGTCTTAAACCTTATTAAAAAACAAAATCACTAGTTCCCATGTAATCCAAGCTCAGTGTTCAAATGTCTTTATTGGTTTACAATGAATTAATAGCACGACATTATCCGCAAACAATTCTGTTATTCCGGAGTTAAATTTAAAATGCATGTTGTTGTGTTGCTGGAAATACAAAAAAAATCTGCTGAAGTAAGAGAAATTTCATTCCATCTAGCATGAAATCAGCAGGATCCTAAACCAGGACATTGAAAAAAATCCTGTTGTTGAGTCATGCCTGTTCACAAATGCCACCACCCCATGCCACCACCCACACATACAGTACACACCTCATCTCTTCAGCCAGCAGGATGGAGTGTTTTCAGTTTAAATGCCTCTCTGTGTGAATCCACAACCATATATCGATTCCACAACAAATTACAAACAAACTCAACTATTAACCCATTTATTATTAGGGCTGTACTGATCGATACATTTAGATAAAATATCTTGGCCTTATAACACATGCAAGTTACATTGCAACTACTGCATCAGGTGTGCAGGTTAGGGATGGGATGATATGCTTTTGTCTTGATACAGTACAATCCACTACTCAATGTGGTGCTCATGATTCAATACAAACATAATTAATTTTTTTTCTTTTTCTTTGCAGGGTTATTTATGAAAACAAAACAACAACATTAAATTACATAGGTAAATAAAATGAACTTAGTATTAATAAATTAAGTTAGGGTGATGTATATGTAAACTGATCTAACGAAGGGTCAATAAGCGAGACTGTTATGGCATAAAAAAGGCGATTGCGCCCTCTGCCGATAAGGTATGGAATAGGCAAGGAAAAACAGTCAGTGGAGGTGATAATCGGGGCAAGTAGCTTGCTCATGTTTGCTGTGAAAAAAAAAAGCAGATCTGGAAATTTGTGAAATAAATTAACTTCTGTTTATGCTGCCTGATATGCGTTTTAATTGTTAACCTGTGATCAAGCAAGCCACAGCTTGAACCATAGAATCATACAGATTGTGGTTTACAGTAAATGCAATGTAGATGACAAAGTTGTTCACAGTCACTTTTAGTTTAGCATAATAACATGAGCTCACTCATGCTACAGATCTGCTGTGAATTCTAGGAGATGTGAAAGGAGACTCTAGGAGCAGTAGTTTATTTCAGGATGTTTTTAATATTATTTTTCCACATTCCCAGGCCTGGTGTTTGACAAATGTGTCATAGACTCTAAATGTCTCTGATAATCTAATGAATATATGAACATTATTTTTCACTCAGAGGGGGCAGAAAAGAGAAGAACATAAGTGGAAGTTGTTATTCTGCTCTTTACCATAACCCTGGACAATACAGCATGGATCACTGTTGGCTTTTGACTGAAAACTGTCACTTTCCCAACTTGGTCTGCAGCTGAGATATAAACATAATAAAACAGTGAAAAAATTTAATTGAGAAGGTATAAGTAAAGCGCAGGAGCAAATTTAAAAACAAAAATTTTAAAACATACTGTATCAAACTGACTGTTGATTAAAAAAGTTTTAATTACTGGCCAAATATGACCACAATTACCTTTATTTCACACATAATATATTTGATTTACCTTTAATTCTGTTTTTATTGTGACAAAAGGCAAGCAAGTCTGTTTAGGAAGTAAGCTTTCAGAAAATAAGTTAATCTTGGAGAGCTTAAAACAACTGCTCAAATTATTCCATGGATTTGTGAGTGCCCTCTGGATTGGATGCATAGAGGAACTGTACTGTAAATGGAAATGTGTTTAAACCATAAACTACTGTACAATGGCAACCACGTGGCTTGAACAAAGATCAGAATTTGACACAAATAGGGTGAAAAATCATACTCCCAGCATTAAACTGTAGAACTAATATGTAAAATGTGTAAAGTTTGGCAGTTTTGGTAATCTAACACATTCAGAAAAAACCTCACTAGAAATCACGGCACTATAATATTGTTTGCCTTGTTACTCTTCAGGTAATATAAAATTCAGGGTGAGCCAGGAAAACCTGTTCAAATGTAAAATGACGCCAGCATGTATTGGAAAGGACAGTATAATACCATTCACACTACAACGTCAAATTAAGCCCAGAATGAAGCATGGGGGTGGATCAGTGATGGTTTGGGCTGTAATATCATGGCATTCCCTAGGCCCAATACTGTACATGTGCGCGTCACTGCCATTCTGGAGGACCATGTTCACCCAGTGGTTCAAACATTGACTATTGACAGAGTAGTTTGATGAATATGAAAGTGAAGTTGAACATCTCCCATGGCCTGCACAGGTACCAGATCTAAATATTATTGAGTCAGGAAACGTTTTCCTCCACAAGCATCACAGAGTGACCTGTCCACTATCCTGCATGAAGAATGGCTCAAAATCCCTCTGGCCACTGTGCAGGACTTGTATCTGTCATTTCCAAGACGAACTGATGCTGTATTGGCCGCAAAAGGAGGCCCTACACCATACAGTACTAATGAAATATTAGTCTAAACCAGGCATTTCTGTTTCATTGTCCAAACACCTGTATTATATAACAGCATTATTTTACTATTATATTTTATTATTATTATTGTTATTATTATTATCATTATGCACACTGGTTTGGTATAATGTATTAGGTGACCAAAAATGCACTAAATGGCTTTGAAATTTCTATTTCTATTTTCTTTTCTATATTTCTATATTTGTTATATTGATATTGTCCACAAATGTGCAGGTGTGTAGTGGCCACTAGTGTCAATGAATGTCAGGAATGTCAAGAGTGAGTGCAAGAACCATGTGTGTGGATGTGCAAAATGCTGATCGCACCACCATCTGTACCACCACCCGCGCACCATCGTCTGTCCTGCATTGTGCTGTTCCCGAAGCAGGTTGTGATGTTTCCCGTCAGGATGCTCTCTATGGTGTAGGAATAGAAATTCCTGAGCACCCTGGAGGGCAGTCTGAAGTCTCTCAAGCGTCTGAGGTGGAAGAAATGCTGCCGGGCTTTTTTCACCATGGTGTGGATGTGACAGGACCATGTCAGGTCCTGCGTGATGTGGACACCGAGGTATCTGAAGCTGTCTACTCACTCCACTGGGCTCTTTTTGATGACGGGGGTCTGGTAGTTCCTCTCCTGCTTAGTACTAAAGTCCACTATTAACTCCTTTGTCTTGCTGACGTTTAGAAGGTGATTGTTCCTCTGGCACCAGTTCTCCAGATTTTCAATCTCCTCCAGGTAGGCCGTCTCATCGTTGTCAGTAATCATGCCCACCACAGCAGTGTCGTCAGCAAACTTGATGATGGTGGTGGAGTTGGTAGAGGCTACGCAGTCGTGCATGTACAATGAGTACAGCAGGGGGCTCAGAACACAACCTAGGGGGGCTCCAGTGCTGAGAGTGAGGGAGGATGAGACATGTCCGCCCATCTTTACCGCCTGTGGTCTGCCAGTCAGGAAATTGGAGATCCACTGACACAGAGATGAGCTGAGTCCTAGGTGTTCCAGCTTGGTGGTGAGTATAGAGGAAATTATGATATTAAATGCTGAACTGTAGTCGATGAAAAGCATTTTAACACCCCTTCTAGTGTCCAGGTGAGTGAGAGATGTATGGTGGGTATGAGAGATACTGTAAGCGCAGGCTTTTCACTGGTGACTGCTGTAATTTACTACAGAGCAAGTTTGTTTAACTGCCGTTTACTTTCACTGACGCACATTGTATCGCCCGCTCTTAACTAATCAATGCTTTTTCTGTGTTACTGTGAACACAGAATTTATCAACAGTACTGTACATACTGCTCACAGCTGCATGGGCCCAATACAGTGCCTATCACACAGTTAACTGAGCTAGCACAGCCGAGTGATATTGTTGTTGTTGTTGTGTTGTTGTTGTTGTTATTGTTGGTGTTGTGAGATAGGGAGGTGAGGAGACTGCGGGAAGACCGCAAGGCAAAAACACAGCAAGCGAAGCAGTGCAACTCATTCACCAACATTCTGGCAACCTTGGATGTGATTCTTTCTTCTAAAAATCATAAAATAGATTTCATTTAAGGTAAATGGCATATATTGCCTCGTATCCATTTGCACGCCTAGTCCAACCCATTATGGTCATCCACGAATCTTAGACGGGTATCAATGTGTAGATGGCGCTTTGGTTGCTGGACCGCACGTCGACGGATCTGCCATATTGGCCTTGGCCTGGAAAATTGCTGAAATTCCTCATCTGCCGATGGGATTGTATATGGTCGAGTGAAACAGAGAACGTCAGCAAACACTCGTTTTTCTTTAACTTTTAAATATAATTACACTAGCCTAACATAGAACTTTATTAACTTGTGAAAAATGGAAAACCAAACCTAACCCCAATATCTTTTGGCAAATTAACAATGAGGGTCACATTTATATTTTCTCTCTGTGTAACAAGCCACTTTTTCTTGGAAACAACAAGTAGAATCTGTTAATCTCTAGTATTAAAAACACCAAGGCCAAGCAACAAAATTATAGTGCTTTCATGACACTTTTGTTTTTTTTGTGTGTGTGTTAAATATAAAACAGAACACCATTTGACCATTTGACTACATATTACCTGTAATAAAATGCAGCCTTTTGGGATTATATAATTGCACAGTTCCATATTGCAATTTTGAATGTCATTTTTTTATTAGGTCCCCAGAAAAAGAATGTGGCATTGTATATTTATTAAAATTTTTGAACCCTTTCCAAAAAAAAAAAAAAAGACGTGGACACCAAACAATTTATAGAATATATGTGAAATATACTATAAAGTGCGATATATTAGTAGTAGTATGTAGTATAATTAATATAAAGAGGATGTGTTTTTTTTTTTTCTCAGAAAGCACATTTAGGAACCACAGTTTGGAAATCAAAAACCCAAATTTTTTATTCTTGTAATGAATTGTGTCTGTGTTCCACAAACAAAGCCTGCAGCCATTATTCCAAGAGTTTTAAGTCCCATCCCACTGTTTTGTAATGGATAGACACACTGCCTGGGCAAAAAAAAAAAAGTCACACAGTCTACCATTTAATTGTATTGAAAGGATTGTAACCTTTTGTATTGATTGCGGCCATGGCATCGGTTTGCTAAGCTTATGCAATGATTTCTCTTCAATATCTTGTATTGATGATGGGAGAGTCGGACGGCTGCATACAGCCTTCTCCAGCAAATCCCAAAGATTCTCACTGGGCTTAAGGTCTGGATGGCCAATCCATGCCATCTCATGTTCCCTGAATCATTTTTCACAATTTGTGCCTGATGAATCCCAGCATTGTCATCTTGGAATATACTTGTGTCATCAGATAAGAAATAAATTTCCTTAATAGAAAAACCTTCATTATATTCAAATAAACAGCTGAGCAAATTTTTTGGGCACATGATGTTGCTGAACCTAGACCTGACCAACAGAAGTAAAATCAGACCATAACACTATCTCTAGAGGCTTGTACTGTATGGTAGGCATTAATCTGCCTCTCTTCTTACCCTGATGTGCCCATCACTCTGGAACAGGGCATATCTGCACTCATCAGACCACATGACTTTTTTTCCAAATCCTCCACAGTTCATACTTAGCCTCACTGATAGGTGTTTTACTTTTGCTACATAGCTGTAGTTCTCTTTGCATTGTGTGTGTGGAAATGCTCTTACATTCACTATTAAACATAGTTCTACTGTTGTTTATTTCGATTTGATTTAAGTAAGCATTTAGGCGAGCATTCTACATGGCTGTTTTCTTTTTTTGATGCAGGCAAATGATTAGACCCGTCTGAAAGTAAGAATAAGATCATTGTCATGACCACAGGACATGTCTTCTGACATAATTGTTTTAGAAATGAGAAACTACTCACTGTATCAGTTAGAGTTAAATAACTTGTTACCAGCTGAAACATCTTAATCACTGCAGTAATTATCCAGTGGAAGGCGCTTACCCATTTGTTCATTTAAATCCAGGTGGGGTAGTAGTAGTAGTAGTAGTAGTAGTTGTTGTTGTAATAATAATATTTAAAATAATTATAATAATATACTAGTGTACTATTTTATCCTGTAAAGTGTTGCGGGAGGCATGGAGCCCATCCCAGGTGACTCGGAGCGCTAGGAGGCGTACACCAAGGACAAGTTGCCATCGATTACAGGGTTCATTTATAGCTTTGTGCAAGGCAGGGTTGCCAGATCATGCCAATAAAATTTTTATCATGCAGTGCTGAAAACGCATTTACTCTGATAAGCAGTACATGCTATAGCCCAATTATGTACTGTAAGCACATAATTTGTTTTACTAAACAGGTTTATTTTTTATCATCAAGATACAGTAATAAAGTGTATCCCAACTATTTTTATTTTATTCACTATTGTTCAAATAAGGTACTGATCATCTTAATTTGATCAATGAAAAAATAGCCTGTGACCTCATGAAATAAGATTAAAACAAAAAAAAGAAGAATCATTGATACCCTTCTTCCTGCTCTTTCAACAGAATTGTTAACCCAATCCTAAAATTGTTTTAAAGCACTTGAACACTATCCAAGCTGGTTCTTCTAGTTGCGCTTGAAAAATGTGAAGAAAAGAACTCAAATCCAACTGAAGCAACTCCAGATCATAACACTTAGCTTTCACTAAGCTTTCCGAGGCTTATAAATTGGCCACTATTCATGATGAGTGTATCACTTTATGTGCTATCTTTCCCTGACACGCCCAAGTGTCTAACTCATTCACTCACTCATTTTTTCTAAAATTTTCTACAACGTTGATGGTTCAGCACTTTTCTTCCAGGTTTTCATAATGTACTGGGCAGCAATCTCCTTAGATGTTTACTTTGCTTGATGCAGCCCCTTATGAAACACAGTAGCGTCTTTTCCTCAACCAGAGGATACACCTTTCAAATAAGCTGTTTATGAGAATGAGGTATCTCAGTAAGAAGTCAAAAGAACTGTGATTTCCAATTAGGCAACAATCATTATGCTGAAAAAATATGGTATATGCTTGGTTCACTGAACACAAACATGCCTGGTTATTTTTTGTTAAAGTATAAATATTCTTTAGGCTAATTACTATTATTCAGATCTAAATACATCATATTCAGCAATAAAAAGAAAAATAAACAGTTTTAAAAAATTATTTCCCAAAAACAGATTACATGCAAATTTGAACAATAGCCTTGTAATGTGGCTCAGTAGTTGTGTCTGTGTAAATGTAGTGCTCTTTAAATAAACAGGAACAGCAGTGCGCCTCCTCTTTTCCATGGCAATCCAGTCAAATTCTGATCAGTGCAGGTCTTTGAAGTATCTGGCAGGAGCCTCACACATTGCTGCACTCCTCTCTCAATCCAGCAGGTACAGTGGTCAGCTGTGTGGTGGCTGTGAGAAAAATATACAGGCCTTTGTAAATACTGAATTTATTATGATTATGTAATGCTACATGAAGTGTTTATGCATCAGAATTTTGATGCAGCGCACTCTCTCTCTCTCTCTCTCTCTACTTTACACACACGCACACTCTCTCTCTCTCTCTCTCTCTCTCTCTCTCTTTCTTTCTTTCTTTCTTTAGGATGCCCAAGCATTCTGATCATATTTTATGTGCAAGAATGGATAGAATTGATACACACTGACAGTTAAATAAAACAATACAATGAAAAATACAATATAAATATTATATTAAGATAGAGAAACATCGATGTCAATGACATGCAAATGTCAACCTTGAAAGTTGAAAAAAAGCAAAGGCATTAAACTTCTTTTAACCCTTAAGTTGTTCACTTATTTCTTAAACCCATGTTTAACTATATTGAATCTCCCTGGTTTAGACACATCACATCCCTCAAAGAAATCTATAACACCAGTTCTTTTTCTTCATGATGCATTCATAAAACAAATATTTTCAAATATATGCTTTATGCATTTGTTCACATCGTTTTCATTTTATACACACATGGCTTACTGTGATAGTCTTTAAAATTCAGTTTGTAGAAAATGTGTATTCTCCAACAATAGTTTGACGGTTCAATGTCACATCCTTACTGCTGATGAACTGAATATAAATATTAACTATATTTTAAACATCTGAATCAATGCATGTTTATGATTTGTCTGCATCGTCCACAAGAGGTGACTACATAACCAAATTGACATATTGATAGATAAAACTATATTACTTCAAGTTGGTTTAAAAGCCATAACAGCTCAAAAATATTTGCTTATATCACCTGAAAATACAGTAGGTATTTTCTACTGTAGGTTTGAACTTGAAACCTTTAAGCGTACATGCTGTGATCAAAGCTAATACAAATGAGCAAGCTCCTTAACCGGTGAGGCTTTATGTGCATTTCTGTAAATATTTAGATTAATTTTGATGATATCCCAGGTATTAGATTCCCAGAGCAGGGAAGAATGAGAGGCCTGGCTAGAAATTTGGACATTTACTTTTCAAATGAATACATTTTATTTGCAGGGGGAAAAAATCCTCATGTATACCCTAACACCAATTTTCATTCATCCATTTCCAGCAATCATTTTATCCTGTTCAGGGTCCCAATGGATCCAAACCGAGGGTGGATAACATGTATACATGTATACAACAATAAAGAGACAATACAAAAATAAGAACAGATAACTCAAATTCAGGCTCAAACACAGGGACCCTGAAGCTGTAAGTCAGCAAGTTTACCTGCTGTGCTGCCATGCTGTTTTTACTAAATGCTAAAATCATTTTAAAATCACAATGTACATGTGTACATTTTCCTTTTACATAAAAAACAATACCAGGCAGTGGCTTTTATATAATGATGTACTGTATTCAAGATTTAGACACATGACACGTGAAACTTGCGTCAAAGAGGGAATATTTCACAGGAAAGGGGAAGGAGAGGAAAAGGTCTCTTACACTTTCAGTCCACTACTACTTTTTTGCTACTCAGAATGAAATGTTAAAGTATTGCCTTCTGCAGGAGCCATATTTTACACATCTAGGACTTTAAGGCTAATTTCACTTTCATTTTAGTTAAGGCTTTCTATTGTACATTTCCTCTTGAAGACTTTAAGGGAGATATTTTACAAAACATATGAGTACCAGAATTAACAAGATGTTTATGGCTAATATAATTTTGAAATAAATCCTGTTGCTTTTTGAGTATCACCATGACTAAGTCCTAACAAGTTTTAGTTCTGGCATGCAGGGAACTGTTCTCCAACAAGTCATCATTTAAGATTGCAGGAGGTGCAAAAGTCAACATACTGTACTGTTTTTGCATGATGAAAATGTAACAACTGTATGAAAAAAGAAGATAACGTCAGAATGAAAATAAAAACGAATTAAAACAATATTGTAAGGAAGTTTAATCTCATTCAGGTGACAGCATTTTTCTTGCTGCTATGAATCATCTCTGCTGCAGGGAGAAAGGGGCAGTGTCAGTATTCAGAAGTGACCAGTGTCTCATAAATGTCCAGTGCCTGGATATTTGTTTGCAGTTTTCACACAACAGTCATAAAGTACCACCATATGTATTTGGCTTGCCAAAGGCACATACCCATTGGATTAGCTGAAATGTTCTAGGACTTAAACAGAGGCTTGGAATGGTATACTAGTATTTGAAATCGTTTTATGTAAATAACTGTATAACTATTATGCTATAACAGGTTAGATAATGACATCAAAAAACTGTGAGTATGGTACATACCTTGAAATATGATATACAATTTGTAAGACAATTTATTTTTAAACAAACTAACATGCTTGGGAAAAAATCAGCTAAAAAAATTCATAAACTATTGAAGACTAAGAGATTAGCTTAGAATAAGCATACACACATACATACCATGCTTTTTCAATTTTAACTCTTAGATGAGCTTATTCTCAGGTAACAAGTATGTTCCAATTGCTAGAAATTGTGAAAAACACAGAGAAATTAGGTTCTAAATAAAATCACTCTGTGTTGTAGAAAAATTAAGCAGAAGTCAAACAATTTAAGCTAACCATCAATGTGACCTGACTGGTTTGATAAAGCTTAAAGAAGCTAGATAACCCTGAGAGAAGGTTCTAGAACATGGGCAAGTTTGCTAAATGAGGTCTGACTCAGTGTGTTTGGTTAATATAACTGTACACTCTATTTAAATACTTCAGCACACTAGTGACAAGAACCCTAAAGATATTATTACCCCGTAAATGTGTAATATTCATATCTCTATACATGTGTTTATTACTCCAATCTTCAGTACTAATAAGACATTTTCAAGTGTTTTACTATCAACTTCAACAATACAACAAGGCAAAGACTTGTGGAACAAAGAGTTTAGTTTTCATATTTGCACTATTCTCAAACATAAAGGTAACAAAGGTAAGTGCTGTAAAGTAGTTCTTATCATGAGGTATTGGGATCTACATCTACCAACAAAATATATAGAAAAAAATAAACTCAGTAGCAAAAACACTTGCACTTAGGAAAATTAGGAAAAAACAATAATAAAATAAAAGGTATTTTAAAGGTACTTCCATCAGCATAATGCAACCAAATTTTAGACAAATTTTTGTTTACTTAAAGGATATGTGGGGCTGTATGTATAAGTTGACTGAGTGGAGGACTTCAGACATCACGAAAATTTGTTGCTGATAAAACTGTTTGCAGGCTGAAAAGTTTTATAAATGTGACCAGTTCCTTCTTAGACTAATGAGCATAACTGTCTAATTTTCAAGCAGTACAGTCCTACTTGTTTAAGTACCAGAATGCACCCATGATGCTCGCATGGTTAAGGTTGGGGCTTGTTTGGTCCACTGCAAATATTAGCAAGTGAAAATATGTTGAATTTGGTCAAATTTATCTACTTATTATTATATGATTACAATAAACCAAATGTAAGATTCTGGAGACTTACATTAGTTTTTACCCGTTGATTTTTTTCTCTTATTCTTTGGGCGGACAATTTTGCATCAATCTGGAAAAAGGATTAAAATTACCAAAATTAGCTGACAGTAGAACAAGTAAAATAATACTTAAAACTGTAAAACATTTCTAGAAAGATTTAATAATCTAGCACTGGTTTACTGTAATTTTATATTAAGAAATAGTAAACACATTTGACTAGATTCACAATATTTTCGCTTGCTGTCATTTTTGTGGTAGTAAGTTTACAATTATACAATTATAATTGACCACACGACTGAATGTTAGAATTGACAGGTTTATAATGTTGAGAATGTTGTGTGGTAGTAGCTTAGTGTTTATTAGGCAATTCCATGGATGTAGTAGGTTCTAATTAGTATGGAATTAATTTTGTTTTGAATGATTTCATTTACTCATATGTACCGCACAAATTAATTATAAGGGAAAGCTTTAGTAAAAGGATGTTTTGTTGCCTTTTAATTTTTACTCATTAACGTTAGCTGGCAATAGAACACAACTACAGTAGCAACTTTTAGGGTGAAATGGTTTCTTGCATGTTGCTCAATGCAATTGTTGACATTGTGGATAAATCAACACACTTTAAATTATAATATGGCAACTTGGACCATTTCATTTGTTTTTATTGCTTCCATGGAATGCATAACATTTAACGATGATTGGATCTTCAAGTGCTTACAAAAAGGTATATAATTTTAACCAGATTATGCAAATATTCTTTCTCCTCAATTGGAGAAAAAAAAAAAAACAATGGTTTAGTGTCACTCCAGTAGTACTACATCATATGGTTTCAGGTCCTATTTTGGCATTTGAAGTCCACTTAAAGTAAACTCTTCAAAATCTCTTGAGGGATTTAACAAACTTATAAAATAATTAATGCAATTAAATTTTGCTCCTTTTCTGAACCCAATTTGTGTTTCACATAAGGCTGCTTTCACACTAAACATTTTCCTCTCAAACACTAGCACACATTTTATATTTATCCTCCAGGAAACCCCATTGCAACTGTGGTGTTTTTGTCCACTATGGAGGACTTCCTAAATAAATGACAGAAAGAAAGAAAGAAAGGAAGAAAGAAGTTCACAAAAGTGAGGTCAAATGTTT
Organism: Clarias buthupogon; assembly: GCA_030014345.1. Taxonomy (NCBI): domain Eukaryota; kingdom Metazoa; phylum Chordata; class Actinopteri; order Siluriformes; family Clariidae; genus Clarias; species Clarias buthupogon. The sequence continues at coordinate 18,298,216 of JAQMYK010000039.1, read as the reverse complement.
TTTTTCTTTGTGGGGGGGGGGGGGGGGGGGGGGGGGGGGGGGGGGGGGGGGGGGGGGGGGGGGGGGGGGGGGGGGGGGGGG
>JAQMYK010000039.1:18275169-18286424 GCA_030014345.1 Clarias buthupogon | reverse complement strand
TGTGTATGTGTGTGTGTATGTGTGTGTGTATGTGTGTGTGTATGTGTGTGTGTATGTGTATGTGTGTGTGTATGTGTATGTGTGTGTGTCCACAATCCAGCTGAGTTTTCATGACTGTAGTTGCTGGCAGACTGCACAGCTACACAGCTGGCAGCATTATTATGCCCACCCCTACTCTCCTTAAACCTGGCAGACTGTAAAATGCTGTAAAATTTCCTGTCAATATATTGTCTTTCTTAGGCTATGCGTTCTGAATGACAATCATTTATTATTAAATAGCAGGGGACAATCTAGATAGTACAAGATTTGTGTCTAAATGTCCTCCCATTCCATCTGAAATTAACTTTAAGGTGTCAATTTTGACAGTTCACAGTGTGATGTATGAAAGAAGTCAGTGGTCAAGGTGCCTAAATCTGGAGATGCGTGACCCATGATAAAGCATTTATAAGAAGACCCAGTTTATCCACAACTGACTGTAAGCAATTCTTCTGATGTACACAGTACATATATAGGCTTTAAGTTCACATAATTTATAAATGTCATTGTGGTTAGTCTTTCGGCTGCTCTGGTCGAGGGGTCCAACATCAGTCAATTTGATTCACACACAACAGGTTTTACACAAGATGCCCTTCCTGGTTCAATAGTCCAATGCAGTTTTCGCACAGCAATGCTGTGTCTTTGGTTTTGCTATATGCTGAAGACAGGTAGGTTGGAGATCAAAAGTAAATATTAGATGTTTTCATTATCAGATACATGGATATCTAGATGGGCAGCCAGACACAGTATGAATTCAGCCGAATATTATCCCCAAATTAGTTTCACTTGATTTATAAATGGGGTTCTGAGGTTTTCTTCACAGCTATCACAATGGTTTAGTCATGAACTGCTGTTCTTTTCCTTGGCTTGGTTTCTTTCTTCACAGAATATTTCAAATTGTCATACTGGCTATGCCCTTTGCAAGTCTATTATCAATTTTCCCATTTTCTCAGCTTCAAAATGGCTTTGACTCTTGCAAAGACAGTTCTCTAGTCTTCATACTGGTTTATCTTTTTAAAACTATGAGCAGGTATTGAGATCTAATAATTCTTTAAACTATCAGTGGCTTAGGCCACACATGGGCAATAACAAACATCTGTCAGTCTTAAATTTTTTTGATTACTTAAAAAATAGATGGGTACAAAAAATGGTGTCATTTTATAAGATTAAACCTTTGGAAATACATTCTGAAATTCTAATCTATTGTCCTACAGTATATTCTTCTAAGCCTAAAGTGTTTATAGTGAAAGAGCAGAGAATTTCCATTGCCATTCCAGTGCTTTTGAAAGAGATATGTACGTACATGCAGGAGTAATATTAATATTTCCAAGTAATTAAATTTTTTTGTCTATGTAGCTCTACTTATTTATCAGCCTGCAAATTTTACTTAGATTTTTTTTGAAGAGGATCAGGGCTTAATCCATGTCAAGAACAGTTCCCTACCTCCTCGCTGACTCTGGATCTCTTTCTTAGCCTGTTCCAAAATGTTCTTAATGGCGTCATCTGACCCAGTTTCTGGAGTTCGGATGCGAGGAGTGATACTCCCTGCACAAAATGTAAAAAAGTAAGACAGAATGGGAATGAGAGATTGTACATAAGAGAGAAAAAGATTTTTTGAGGCAGTGGGGTGTTCTGAGCTCCAAAGGTTTCTTCTTAAACACACTGCATCTACAGTATAGGTTTTAGAGAACAGATACTAGCTAGCAAAAGCATTTAGATGACACAATAGTGAGGCTGACAATATGTCTGCACTGTGTTATAAGCATCATCATTATACAGCAATACAGTGTACTATGATATGCCACACAATGTTGTCATTGCATTTCAATGCAACACATAAATCTCTATACAAAATATAATGTTCTTCACACAAAGTCAGTCCCATAAGTCTTCTTCCTATATATATTTTTTTATTTATACTAAGAAACCTAGCACTTCTGTTTTGATGTCTATCACAAAATCCCTTCAGAGGTCTGGAATCATGACTTGACAGGTCAGAGCCATTTTGGTAACACAAGGGGAACCTACACTATATTGAGGCTTAATCTTTTAATATTTTAAATAACAATATACAGTATATACACACAAACAGACACACAATTACAATCACACACTGCCTGGCCAATAAATAAATAAATTAATTAATTAATGTTACAATTTGGAATTAAATAAGGAAATACTTAAGAGGCTTTGATTGGATAATTACTACAGTGATTAATGTGTTTCAGCTGGCAACAATTCTTCTCGCTCTAGCTGATGCACTAAGTAGCTTTTTATTTCTTCAACAATCATGTGGGTATCCCATGCTCTTGAAAAAGAGGTTACTGTTTTTCAGGGTCAAATTATTGGCCTGCAAAAACCAAAGGAAACAACTAAGAACACTGCTTTAATGCATGGAATTGGGATAAGAACTGTATAACACATTCTCAAAATCTAGAAGGATATTGCTGAACTGTTAACTTTGTGAAAGAAACCTTGAATTAAGTGATGACTTAAATACTTGAAATCACTGGAAATCACATCTATGTTAAAGACTGAGTTAAATATTTCAGAGTGATAGGTTGTTAAGGTAAGAAGGGAAGCACCTGAAGCGTTGTACCCATCATGCCTAGTGCCCACTGTACAAGTCTCTGGAGGGAGTGTTATGATCTGGGGTTGCTTCAGTTATTCAGGTCTATTATGAGCAATATTATGTGGCAATAAAATGAAGTCAGCTGACAATGTGAATGTACTGAATAATTATGGTTATCCCCTAAAAGGAATTTTTTCTTGTGTGATGGCACAGGCATATTCCATAATTCAAAAATGTGATATTATTAAAAATAATCTGCAATTAAATAATTAATGTAAACTGTTGGTATTGAGACCATTTCAGGTATTCAATAAATGACCAATATGTGATCAATAATATGACTGCTATTGGGGAATTTGAAGTCACAAGATCTCAGTTCAGCGTAACAAACTAATTAATGTGATTCTGTGATTGATAGGATGGGGTAATCATTCATTCTTCCCATGTACTTTATTCAGGATGGGGTAATTATTTCATTCTTCCCATATACTTTATTCCTGACTATAGGAAGAATACTTTGTTTTTATTTTTTATTTGAGGTAAAAGATACTTTTGAGTGAAGCAGGTAGGTAAAGTGAAAAAGAGAAAATCTAGGAATAAACCAACACATACCTCTCTGGCGAACTTGGATGGTGCGCAATGCCAAGATGTTCTGTTCATCTGACAGGAACTGTTTCATCTTGATAAAGGGTTCCTTCCCTTTGACTGTCAGCTTCCTCCATGGTTTGGGCCGAGCCAAAATCTCACTAACGGAGCCTTGGGAAAGGCCCAAGACATAGTGCCCAAACACACGCTGACCAATGTTATGTTTCAGAAGCTGCTCTTTCACTTGATAGGCTATCTCTGCTGTGTCTAGCTGGTCCTCATCCCCACCTCCTGAGCTCCCACATTCTGACTGGTCACTGGTTAACCCAGTTTCCAACACTGAGGTCCCTGAGGAGCCTGGATTGGCTGACATGAGGGCAGCTTTTGCAGCAAACAGAGCAGTGGGGAAGGCCATGAGTGAGCTGCCATCCTTTTTAATGTGAGGAGAAAGAAGTTGTTTCTGCAGAAGTGGCCCTGTAGCATGTTTCTCACTGGAGAATGGTGATGAAGAGAAAGATTGTGAAAAGTCATGGGTCGCGGAGTTCCCATCAGGTGTGGGTGGTCCTGGACTGGAGGACTGGCCGTCTATTGGTAAGGCTCCAGGCGGGGAGGAGTATGAGATGATGGGGCGTACCAAATCCCTGCTGGAACCATCTGATTGGTCTTCATCTAAATGGACACACACATTTTTTTTGCTGTTAAAGAAATTATTCTGGAAAGTCTCTTGTGTGTTATAAATACATTGCCTGAACAAAAAGAAGTCACACACAGTAACATTTTGCCAATACCATACCAATTCATACCAATTTTCTGCTTTGGGACAATGTCAATTATTAAAAGCGCTTTACAAATAAAATTGAACTGAATTGAATTCATGAATGAAAATTATTGCTCATGCTCCCAGAACAACACTTTAAAAAAAAATGTATCCTGGGATATCCCTGTTTCATGAGGAAATAAAAACTTCATTGTTATGTTAACCCGGTCATTCAGTACATTCAGGTCATCAGCTTATTTTCAACTTAATTTTATTGCCAAATGACATTGCTGAGCCTAGACCTGAAAAACTGAAGCAACCCCAGGTCATAACACTGCCTCCAGAGGCTTGTACAGTGCGTAGTATGAATAGTAGGTGCATCACTTCATGCGCTTTCCTTCTTACCTTGAAGCACCTATCATAGCTTGACCAAGTGATCTCTGATCATGGTCGTTCACGATTTCTTTAGCAAAGTTGACAATTCAGCACTATCAATTCCAGGGTTTAATGATGTGTTGGATGTTCTTAACCCAATTCCAATGTCTTTTTAGCTTGATGCAAAATAATTTGAACCTTCTGAACTGGTGACTTCAGAAGGGGGCATGCGTTATACATTAACAAAGTTAACGTGATAACCTACAGAAAATATATTTAAAAGATTCAAATCTTACCAGGCCGCTGTAGGCTTGCTCTGGTTTTGTCAAGCAGAAATTTGTTGGAGTGGAGGAAAGTCTGTTTGTCGAGCAACAAAGCCTCTGCAACTTTGTCAGAGTCCTGTACACACACACACACACACACATATATACACACACACACACACACACACACACACACACACACACACACACACACACACACACACACACACACACGGAGTACAAAAACAGTTAAACTCACATTCGTCAATGCTTGTGAATGTACAGTACATCACCATGATAGATGATGACTAGCGTGGTATTCACTTGCTCATGAAAGTGTTTCCTCATTAACAAAATCAAACTATTGAAGGAAAAACAAAAAGGTTTTCATGGAAAAATAGACTTATTTATCTATTGTTTTAGATGGTGGTAAACATGACAAAAAACGATGTGTAACTTGTAGAGGAATTAACCATTAGCAATGAAGGATCATAAAACAGAGTTATTTTTCTCACCTGGGAAGAGCTCCCATTTGCTGTTGTCAGTTTCATTGCTTTAAGAATGCTGTATGAGGAAAAAGGAAAGTAACATTGTCCTAATTAGCAAACAGACACAGGCTAAAGTGACCCATACACTTAAATGAAAAGAGACCTTTTTAACCTGAGTTCAGTTTTGATTTCTTCATAATCCAACTGAGACTGCAGTTTAACCTCTAACTTCTGAAAGAAAGAAACAACAGCAAGCGTATAGATAGTCATTTCAAGGATGCATTCTTTTTTAGTAACACGCAGTAAAATCATGTAATGGATATGGCTGTTTTACTCTTTCTGGATAACCTTAAGACCAACAAGCAGATAAAAGAAGATTAAAGATGATTAAACCAGCCTAATTTAATTTCCACCACCAGCATTGTCACTGCCCTGCACTATGTGGTGTTATGTTCTTGCTGTCAAACACCCATTAAAAATATTGATGGCTGGAGAACAGGAAAGAGCCTCCTGGTCTATAGCTGCAAAACTGGTACATGTTGAAAATGTTCTGCCCTACTTACTTCAATAGCCTCTGTCTTAAGGGCCAGCTGGTGTTCAAGATCTGCCAGCTGACTTGCTGAAGAGTCTTGCACTTCCTGGAGAGTGAACTGCAACCTCTGCACACTCTCAAGCAGACGAAGAATCTCTCTGTCTTTGGAGAAGAGCACTGCCTCCAGCTGTGATGGTGAGCACTTATCCTTCTCATTCCTCCCTCCTTTCCCCTGAGATGGGCACCACAGCAGAGCAGCAAAGTAGTGAGGGAGAAGAAAAAAACATGAAAATCCGTTTTCAACTTCAAAATGCCTGCCTCCATCCTCTCTGCTTTCCTATAATCATATTACTTCAAAGTGTTGTTAATGAGCAGCCAGAAGCACGAAGGGTTTGATTTGTGGCACCAACAGTATGGATAAGTGACTTTTTTCTTTACATGAGTGTGACTCAAGAGCCTTGGGATGATGATGTGGTGAAGTGAGTCTTTTCCCTTTAATCTTAAAAGTTTTGGTGAGAGTAAGGAATCACTTTTACCTCACTGGGGCCTCCATCATTCCCTTCAGAAATGCTGCAACTACTGGTTAGCTGGTCCCTCAGTCGCTCCACCTCCCTCTGGGCCAAATCTGCTCTCTGACATCAAACACACACAATTCTGCTTTACAAAGATCTGTCAACATCTCATGTGTACTGAATGAACAATAAAAAAACGACAATGCTCTTAGACTTCTAAGTTTCTGAATCTAGTGTTTCCATCAAGTGCACATACGATAAGTAAAATTAATGAGGTGGACAAAATCTCCAAAGTATGTCAAGAGAACACAAGGAGGACCTGAAACAGCCTTTCTCTCTCTCTTACTCACTCTGTAATCCATTCTGCTAAGGTGGATGTTTACTTGCAGCACTTTCTTTCCCAAACTCTTTCCCTACACAGTCACACTCGGCCTGCTAATTAATTGCTAATTTTCTGAACATTTATCTAAAAGCTGCTAAGCGAAAGAAGAGATAGAGAGAATAGAAAATCATGGTGAAGAGAAAAGGAAAAATGAAAGCAATCAGTACGCTGAGGTAACTAACAGACATATCACGCTTCTCTCTCAGCAGCCATCGCTCTGTGCTGTCTCATGGCCCTCTGCTACCTGCAGACGGCTAATCACGAAGCCCTGAGAAAGCGGAGGGTAGAAGGCGGGTGGTAAGAGGAAGAGAGGCCACAGGGGCGTCTAATTAATCCTGAGGCTTGATTACAAAAGGTGATTACCTTAACAAATGCAGGATCCTCAAAATTAGTATTAGAATGGAAAGCCCCGTGCTCACCTGGTTGGCCTTCTCCAGGTTCGTCTTGAGCTGGGCCAGTTCCTCCACTCTGAAAGACACAATATACAATGTCTGTCTAAGTAATCAGGAAGATAACATAAATACTGACAATCAGTATGGCTTCTGACCAAAACATCTCTTATATTTTATATAAAAATAGTCCCAATGATGTCGTAATTTTCAATGACACGTCCAGTAGAAACTGTCCATCAATTTTTTATTTTGATCCTTTCCCAGGCTAGCTATACACTCTCGTGATGCTGGGCGGTGCTAGCGAGCTACAGCTCCCAGGCAGTAATGTGATTACAAAACAATTGATGTTATCAGTACAGTGTACTCTGTTGCAAGTGTTTGGATATTGCTTTATAAAAGTCTTTTTTGGATAATTTTAGTGTTCTACACATGGCCAGGCATTAACCTTCAAATGAATTAAAGGAATTATTGCTTGATGGATCCACCACACCTTGATACGCTTACCGAACGGCCCCTACCCGAGTGAGAGACAAACACACATGCTCGCATGATATGTCTGTCTATGTTCTCTGTTTAGCATATTTAAGCTTTTAGCCTGGTTCCTTGTGTCACATACTTCCCATACATCAAAAGAGCAAAATTTGTTCACATGCAAGTCAGAGAGAGGCCCAGAGACAGATAGATGATAGAAAACAGATTAGCATTTTCTAGCGAGACATTTGCATGTATATTCGTCAGGACACGGGCTATACGAAGTATTACCAATTTAAGAAATGAAGAATGCAATGAGTGGGTAGTTTTATGGAGACATACAGTAGGCATGGGAAACTAACAAAATATCAGAAAACCTTACACTTGACTAGGTTAAGATCTGAAGTAAGTTAGACTGCCTCAGTCATATTATCTACATTTTGCATTCCTAACAATTCACCAAACAACAGTCAAATTATAAACTCCCACAAAGATGTTACAAGTATTAGAAAGTCTATGAAATCTAAAAAAAAATAAAAAAAAAAAGGGAGAAGGCATCCCATCATTAAAACAGAATGAGTCACATCTATTGCATATTATTTGACATCATATCTCAACATGCCTACACAGTCCTAACAATCAGAGCACTCATTTGAATAGCGTCTTGGGGAGATTATTCATAAGATTTGTTTGAAGTTCAACAGTTTCCTCTCAGTCATCAGGGAGCTGATTTTCAAAAGGTGGAGAGGCTGAATAATGAGGAAGCCTGAAACTTTGATTAAATACATGAACCTCAGAGGTTCTCCTAAAATAAAAACGCTCTCTATATTACAGTTTATTTAATGCAAGTGTAAGGGCTTTAAGTTGTTGTACAATGAAGACTATGAAGACACAGTATTGCACAAAATCCAGATTAACTATGACTTTTTCCTTCTGTCCCTGGTAAATAAGTGTCTATACTAATGAAAATTACAGTGCATTTGTATAAGCATGAAGCCAGAAAGATATTCTTCACAAAAAGACTCCATACCACATACTGTATTCAACACAGTACCACATTACTCATAAATAAGTGAAGAGTAAATAATTGTCTATGTTAATGAGTTTGTTAAACTACCAGGATGAGCTCTGAGATCACTAATGTTTATGTAGCAGCAGGGTGACAGCCAATAAAAGAAACACTTCGGCAAAGTAGCATACAGTAGTCCTCATGTCACAAAGAGGAAAGAGAAAGCATTCACAATTCAACCACACTGTACGTTATATCTGGAAACAGATGTCCTGGAGTTGAGCATCTGGGTCTTCTACAGCAAAAGTAAATAGAAAAAACTTTTTTCTGATTCCACTTGACTGGCTTGAAAATTTATAAAAGTTTCAGGCTCATTCACCGTGCAAGCTAGAGACTGTTTTGGATTATGTTAAGCCCAATATTATGATAACGCAATCTGTTAACAGAGCCGTTCTTCTTAAGGTTTTCCAAAGCAAGAAAGACAAACAGAAACTGCTCATATCACCTGCACTACTCAGTCACTTATCAGTAATCAAACCAGCTATACCAGCTGATACTGGACCATGTGGAAAATATAATACATGTTTATACACTACCAGTCAAAAGTTTGGACACACCTTCTTATTCAATTGATTTTCTTTATATTTACTGCTTTCAAAATTGTATATTATTCATGAAAAAACTGACAACAAATTTTTAATACCTTTAGCTTTGATGACAGCTTTGTACACTCTGGGCTCTAGATAAACTAGTGGAGTGCGGAGTTATTGTTCTGTTGGAAAACAAATCAGACCAAAGGACAGTTTTCCAATGATGTGATGTCCATTCCTTGTGTTGTTTGGCCCAAGCAAGTCTCTTTTGCTTGTTGTTCTTCCGAAGTAATGGTTTTTTTGCCACAATTTGACCATGAAGGCTTGACTCACACAGTCTCCTCTGACCAGCGGATGTTGAAAGGTATCTGCTATTTGACCTTCGAGAAGCATTTATGTGGGCTCTAATCTAAAATCTGTAAATCGTCTTTTTCAGAAGCCGGTCGTTCTAATAAATCTATCCTCTGCAGGAGAGGTAGCTTGTGCGCTTCCTTTTTTGGGTCCTTATGAGAGCCAGTTTCATCGTAGCGTTTGATGGTTATGACGAGTGCACTTGGAGAGACATTCAATTCAAAGTTCTGAGATTTTTCAGATTGGCTGACCTTCCTTTTTTAACGTAATGATGTATCGTCTTCAATTTACTTAACTGAGTGTTTTTTGCCATAATAATGATTTGTACGATAGTTGTAGTAGCACTAATAGGGCTACTAACTCTATACTCACTCTTCCTCTGAACAAGACAACTGATGGTCTAAAACACATAAGCATAAGAAGGCAACACATGTCATAAATTAACTCTTGACAATGCACAGCTGTGAACTGAAAACTACTCCAGCTGACTCCCTCGTGAATTTGATGGGAGTGTGCCAAGCGGTCATCAAAGCTATACAGTATGTACAGTAGCTAGTCTGGGTTGTTTAACAGCTTTTTGTTCACTACATAATTGCATACAGTACATGTTCATATATATATAGATATATATATATATATATATTATTATTATTATTATTTTTTTTTTTTGGTGTGTTCAGTATTAATGTTAATTATATTAATGATATAATGAATTACATGTTGAAAATAATTAAAAATAACGAAAAAACACTGAACCAGAAGGTGTGTGCAAACCTTTGGCTGGGAGTATATGGTTTGGGACCTTCCTTGGTTTGGGAAAATACACAGGGACAGTAGATTTGTATAATTTACAATTGTTATGCTTTTGGGGACAGATGGCTGACATGGTTTGGAATTACTGCAAATCAATACAAAGATATTTTAACTGACCACCTTTGTTCCATGATGAAACAGGGTCGCTTCCAGAATGCCCGCACCTTGTCCTAAGCGCACAAGGGCTACCTTAGTACCTCAGTGATGAGAAGGAAAATTTTTAGCCCCTCCATTTTCACACAACTGATTTCATAATATCTCAAACATTCACATTTAACAAATGTTAAATTAAAATCTCTCGAATGGTACCGGCAGTGCATGCAGTGGATGGGTAGTGTCGGGTGTGGCAAACTCAGATCCGAAAACCAACAAGAGCCTTAGATGCCTGAGCTGCTTTTTTTACAAAGAAACCTCTTGTTCAGCACACCTGGCGATCTTTCCTCAGTCTTATTAACTGTTTTAAATATGCCATTATCAAACACAGCCGAGTAACCGTACTGCGATTATGAGAAGCCATTAGGGGGAAACTTGGTCATATGATTAAAACGTCAATATTGACAGTCCTAAAAATGACATTAATCATTTAAAATATATATGTCCTTTACACTCAAGTTCTCAATCCAGTTGGCACGTATTGAAGATTTTGAACTGACTTGTTAACTCCATTAGAGATTTCTCTTTTTCCCCCTGGCTAGACATTTCAACACAATGGAGATAACATTAATGACATCTCACACTGGGCATAAGGACAGAGAAAAAGAAAAGTGTTTGTTACAACAGTCTTCAAGTAAAGACCTACTTGGCAGCAATTTCCTTGTAGTATTTGCACCTTAGCTCCTGTAGTTCTGACTGGGCTTTGCTCAGTTCTACAAAAAAACAGAATAGGTTTTTTTTATTATCAAACTTGGTTTTTCATATATTATCAAGTTTAAGTCCTGTACAGTTTTATGGTTTAAATGAATACTTACCTGACTGGAGAGTTTTGATTCTGTCTTCAGCCTGAGCCAGTCTGACATGCAAAACATCTGGTTCATCTGCTTCCCTGAGGAAACAAAGTGCATTGAACCAAATGGTAAAACATGCCAGAGTATAAAAATAAAAGTATTAGGTGTGAGGTACAGCACAAC
>JAQMYK010000039.1:18220446-18247199 GCA_030014345.1 Clarias buthupogon | reverse complement strand
GTGTGAAGCTGCTTTGAGGCAATGACAATTGCTAAAAGCGCTATACAAATAAAATTGAATTGAATTGAATTGAATGTTTATAATGTTAATATATTTGCTAATAGATGATAACATGAGTAATCATACTGTGGTTGATGTGCACATGTTTAATGTACTCTGAGTGTAGTAATACAATAGTGAATGGTGAGTGAATAGTGATTGATATTCAGAAAACACACCAAGTGCAAGAAGCAATGTACTGTTCAGTTAAAATTATTTTTAATCGATCATTGATTGGATTTTTCCAAAATGCTGATCGATTATGGAATGGTTACTGACTCCCATCACTAGCAGGAATGTCTCAGTAAAAAATGTGATAAAGTGAAGTTTTCATCATCTTACTAGAGGCATGTGTGATCATTTCAGTCGGTTCAACATGGGGCACTGACACAAAAAATCAACATGGTCATTAGCCACGACCATACACACACGTACTGTAGCACCTGTTACTAAATCACCGTTCGTTGAAAAATGCTAAAGTTGCCTAAGCCACCCTGTTGTGGCTGCACAAATACAAGTAGTCCATAATTGCTATGGTTAAACCAAATTAAACTGACTTAACATCCATACTTTTATTACCTTTGATACAGTAGTCATACCCATTACAAAATTAAAGAGAAAACGTGACAAAGTGATGCCCTATTGCCCTACCCTGATCCTGAAGGACCCCCCCTAGTTTTTACCCACTCCATCACACCCACTTCAATTATGAAAAGGCCGTTAATTAGCTGATTACTTAAATCAGGTGTTCTGGGAGCTGAGAACTACTGATGTAGACAACGTACAATAAATAGCAGGCAATGTTTCCCATACTGTACTGTACATAACTTGACATCTTTTTAAATGCTTTATATAACTTCTGCTGTCTATAACAACCAACTAAACAAAAGAGCATTATACCATGTTGAAGCAGTCTGATCGCCATACAGGTACAAGTCTTTTGCAACCACACTGATAGATGGCAGTGGTAAGTTTCAGAAGCAAAATCTAACTGATGCTTAAATTAGTTTACAAGAGACTGCAATAAACTGCAGTAATGACTTAACAATATCCATTTTTTATTTCCGTAATCTTCATATTTAAAAACAATTTGCAAATATAAAATTTTGTGGTTAGCCAGATGATCATATATTTTGGGTGGGGTTGTATTAGGTTAGAGCTGTCTGTAATATGTAAATATGTTTAAAGCAGTGTAATCTAGATGACCACTGTAAAGATAGACTTACTCCTAATTATCTTTAGTTTATTTCTATTGATATTAATTTATTGTGGACACTGACAAAAAAAAAGCTAGAAGGTTACTTACTTTATTCTCTCAACAAATACATAATTATTAGGTGTAAATGAAATGCATGATTTAAATGAAATTCATCCAGTGGTAGTCCAACACTTGAGTCTACAGCTAGCTTGGTTAAAAGCTTTTACTAAAATCAATAAACCCGATTTACTGTCTGTTATTCACAGGTACTCAGGCACCCAGACCATACTCCTTATGTTGTAGACAATTTTTAAGAAATAGCACGTTTGATTAGGTAATGAATCTGACGGACTAAGTGGGGGTGGAGTGGAAACAGTTCAAGATCCTGAAAGTACGAAACTGATTACTGAGCTTATCATGACTTGCTGGCAGCATCTTGTTTTGTGGTGTGAAATGGGCATCTGCTGTTTTTTTTTATTTTTTTTATTTTTTATTTATTTATTTTTTTAACACTGTTGGTAAAGTTGTAAAGAGTAACTGCTGCGAGATGACCATTTCTGAGCACTTTGGATGGCTGCGATAGGGTACAATTTGAATATTATTCTCACTTCTGCAGAACCATCAGGTGTAACTGATGACTTTATAGACCAGACTTTATAGACATGATAAGATGTGGGCAATCAGAGCAATCAGGACACTATACTTTGTCTGGCTGTGTTAATGCAATATAAGGCACTTAGAATTGAACAAGAAAGATGTTCAAAATTCTAAGAGATGCAGTCAATGACATGTGGAAGTTTAAATAACTCTTCCTTTCAACCCTAGCAATTGGATGACACTATGTATACTGGCCGTGCATTCCAACACATGATCTAGCACAATGTAGAACTCCACACATTAGTATCCATTTCTTAGTAGGATCTTACTAACTTTTAGGTTTAACACTGCCCCCTCAAAACAAAATGAACGATCTGCACATAAATGTTAACTGGATGCACTAACTAAATGTTAACAGTGACTTAAAACTTAGAATTGTATTCACATTAGATTTCTCAGTGGCTTTTATATTTGTTGTCTAATTGAGATCATATAGAACAAGTATGGCTTATAATGTAGGTCGAAACAGCCCTTGGGTATGTACTTTCTAATCTGCTGATCATGTTCACATACAGTATCCAAAATCTGATATTGCCACTCACAAATACATGTATTCTCTGGTCAGTATATATGCCAAATCTCACTGTCTGTACACAATTGTTATAGCAATGTACAAGCGCAACACTGAACATTCAGAACAAATTCATATCTTTAGTAATAATTTCTGAGGCATCCATAAGCTGACGAGTCAGTACATCAGTACATCAACTAGATTCGACACATTGTTTAGCTTGTGATCTGTAATGCTCTGGAACTGAAATTAACACTATTGGAGTCTTCCTCTGCCTTAAATTTAGCTTCTTGCATTCTAGGTCAGTAGTACTTATGCTGTAGTGTGTTTTGGAGAGAACCTCAAAAACAGGGACGCCACATAATTGAATAAGGTTGACAACAGAGTGGAATCTGTGGTTGGCTTTAAGCTTGACCCGCTGGTCGGATGGTCCTTCAACCACTACTCATCCTTGGTTATACAAGTGACTCTCTTTAATAACAGACTTACTGTTCACAGTCATATGTACGTATCTACTCTAATGTGCCATAATCAGCATTGACTCTTATTTCATCTCAGTCTTGCACCACTCACTTTTTGCACTGCTGTTAATTGCTATATCTCAGTTTGTGCACTACTCTGTGTATATACAATATATACACAATGGCGTGGGGTTAAATCTCCTATCGCTCCTCACTCCCTCCCTTCTGCAGGTGTGTGAGGGGGGCGGGGCCGCGGGAATGGACACCGGCTGGTGGTTAATCTTCTCCCCACGCTATAAAACATGGCGGGGAATGTATCACGGGGTCTGTTGAGCTGTCTGTATGTTTACTCGGACCTGGAAAGACGGCGAAAGAACCAGCAGAGTCTCATGGTGGACGCTAAAAGCACGAGGAGAGGCATGCGAGAAGCATGCTGCTCTGCACCCGGGACATCAAAGGCACAGATGGAATGGTGCTTTTCCTCGGCGCACCGAGAACAGCCGCGAGCACTGCTGGAGACCCCCCCCGGCACTGATACTCTCAAACAGAGCCGGATTTTATGACCCTGCTGACGAAGGAGAAAGGGCTGCTGTGGGTCCCAGAACAAGGCTTCCTGTCCCAGCCCAGGTGAGGAGTGTCCGGGAGATACCCGCCTGCCGCCACACCAATGAGAACTAGGAGGAGCCGGTTCAGCCGATCGCAAGAGGTGCTGTGAAGGAAGCCGCAGGAGCTGCTGCCCTCGCGGACCCACTCTGGCACTTTGCTTGTAATCAAAAGACACCATCAATGGTTTCCCCTCAAGATGCAAATTACTGGAAGCATTCAAACAGAAAGGCCGGATACAACTATGGTTGAAAACACATAAAACGCCTGTCCAGTTCTGCTAGAAAATTATTTGGACAGATGATACAGCTTAACTTGTACCAGAATTATGAGAAGGACTCAGGAGCATAACACATCATCTGTCAAACATATTAGCGGCAGTGCTATGACATGAGCATGTATGACTGCCAGTGGAACTGGGTCACTGGTGTTTATTGATGATGCAATTGCTGATAGAAGTACAGTAACATTGAGTGAAATGAAATAAAACTGAAAGGATGACACTCAGTACAGATAGGTACTGTAATGAAACAAGGAACCCAATTGTGAAAGCAACCCAAGAGCTTCTTAAAGCAAAGAAACGCAATGTGCTTAAAGGGTTCCAGACTTCAGTCAGTCATTAACTACAAATGATTTGCATCCAAGTATTAAAAATATTTCTTATATCAGCTTGACCAATTACTTTTGAGCCTGTGAGAATGGGGGAACTACGTCACTGCGTTTTCTTTTTGTTTAAAGCTGTCTTACACTTCAATCACATCTTGAATGCTTCATTTCAAATATACTATGGTGGACTCTATTGTGCTTCTGTCCAAATACTGTACAGTACCTGTATATTTGGAACTGCCTGTGTACAGGGTTACGACTACAAACCAGCTAAAATCTGTAGAAAAAATATCAATCATGAATGTAGAAAAGGTCCCTTAACCACCATTTTAGAAAGCTACACCAATCAGATATAACATTAAAACTACTAAGTGTTGAAGTGAATTACATTGATTATCTCATTTACAAGGGCACCTGTGAAGGAGTGGTCTATATTAGGCAGCAAGTGAACAGTCAGTTCTTGATCTGTTGAACGAAGTAAAAGCAGAAACAGCAAGAGCCAAATTGTTATAACTGGACAAATAAGTCCATAGAGTTGATTTTTTTATGGATTTGATTGTTTAAATTGAAATCTCTCTTTTTTAAATTATCTTTAAGTGAGCAGTAAGTGCAACAAACTAATGCCATCACCTCATCCTTCAGATCTTCAGGCAAAATTTGTTTGCTGGAGAGAAGATCCAATATCTAACAGACTAAATGAAAGACTTCCGCCACCTAAAACATTTTTACAGTCTGACTTAATGGTTCCACCGCAGTTCTCAATCACAGACCGACTAGAATGAAGTTACACGTTGCATGTTTTCAACCTTCATTATCAGCTGGCAGGTCATCTTCAGGTGCAGGTACAGCCACAAATCCATAGCAGAGTGAGTCATTAAACCCAGATCAAAAGGTTTTCCTGATCCACCCTCCTTGCAGTGACATTGTTGTCAAATCCTGCTCAAAGCCTCTAAACCCCGTCACTGGAGTCTTCATGAAGCCCCACAAAACTCTGTTCTGATCCTCTAACCTTATGCCCTTAAAGCCAGAAAAAAAACCAAGATGTGAGTCAAGAAAAGGTAAAAAAGTGGTGAGGGGTAGCACGAACCAGACAAAAGACCATACCAAGAGAATTTATTTGGGGTCTTTGCAGTTCAAAAGACAAGGAGCTTTTTTCCCAGCAGAGCAGCAATTACAAACATTAGAAGTAATAAACGAACTCTGACATGGAGGCCTGTGCAAGCTGTAGAATTGTGAGAAGATGGATTCAGAGTGTATTTTATAAAATACATTAATTGGAAGAAAACAATGAACAAATTGGAATAAATTTTGACATACATTTTGACATACGTATATTGAGATTGTGATTAAGACTACGATATGCAACTATTAACTGAATCTTTTTTTCTTCAAATGTATTACTTCAAGTGAATACCAAATAACTGGACAAATGATCTCATTAAGGGGACGTTTGCCAATATTTATTTAGCAACTCAAAATAATAAAAAGATTAACAAACACTTAAATGATTAAAAACCCTACACAAATTCCCAATTATGTGTATATAGCCTGTAATAAAGTGCAGCTTTTTGCGATTAAATAATTAAATAATGTTTGCAATGATGTGCTAGAGAGCTGAGCACTACAGGAAATCATTCACCTTTACCTACCCTCTGAGGAACGCAAGAGTATACACAAGTACCCCCTCATACTGTCGTGCTGCTACTATTAGCACATACTGTAGGTTCTCTGTGTGTATCGTACTACAGCCCTCATCCGTTTTAAGAACGTAGTCAGTGCCAGTTCAAGTTCGAGGTGTGAAGAGATACAGAGAAAAGGAGAAAGAAGGAAAGAGACAGGGACGGGGGTTTGCATTGTGATGGATGGATCTTGCTTGGCATGGTTCTCCTCTCTCTCACAGAGCTGGTGACTTTCCAGCCAGGCAATTATCATTGCAGAAGGCATAATAGCCTAATTAATTACCAGTGTCAACGTTGTCTTTGTTTCAGTGTAACGGGACATCATGCCAACAGAGCATCCGCTTAAAAGGGGAAAAACTCACAAGTGGCTCCCAGAACACAAAAGACAGAAGGAGGAGAGGACATCATGTACCTCAGCAACACAGACATGCACACACGCACACACACACACACACACACACACACATGCACAAAAACACACGCGCACACAGTTTTTCTATGATCAATCAGATTGGATAAGAATAACAATCTTTTTTTTTTTTAACTCTTCAAAATCTTTTATGATGGCTTTCCAAGCAAGATGTGGTGACAGACACATTTCTATCTTATATCCCCAAACTCCCTCCCAAATAAAAAAAAAATGTGCCTAGATGAGAAACACTTCCTACCCCTCCCGCCCTGGCCTTCTGTGTGTGAAATATTATGTGTCAAGTCTGTCACATTCTCTTCCCTTTTACATCTTAGCAAAAAATAGCAGTACACAGACAATCTGAGGCCAGAAAAAGAAGTGAAATAAAGCGTGGCAGCGACAGGGGAGAGAGGGAATTGCACTGTGACTGATGAAGGCGCTGAGGCAGAGATGGCGCACGTGCTTATTCTCATTTTTAGCTAAAACACCAGGCTGCTTAATAAAACCTCATCGAGAGGCCGAATGGGGGGTGAACAAACCTGACCAATAAGTACATGCGAATGCTGCACTAAAGTGAGCAACATTTCGTACATGTCCTCAGACACAGCACCACACACAACAGGACACATGTGTGTCTGTATGTGTAATCCTTGAAGGGAGGCAGCAGGGGCTCATTGTAGAGCGCATTGACTCTAATAGGAGCCGGCGCAGCCGTAGCGAGCAGCTCGTCGGCTCCTGTGGTGAGGCGAGTTTTGCATAATTAATGACTGTTGATGTTTCCAGGTAGTCGCTCAGCAAATTCACTTCAGAGCGGCTGCCACAATCGGGCCGTCTCCAGCGAAAGCGACACCGGAACAGACAGCTAACATTACCACCATAAATAAGGCAATTTTGTACAGTGTCTTCCGTCATTACCGTGACGTGTTCAGGGGCGACAGTTTGAGTCACTTTAGTGATGAGCTAAAAACTAAAAGTTAAGAAGGTAAAGGGAATAACAGCAGAAGTGAGGAACTGTTTTTGTATCTGTAAACCTACAAAGGATTCAAACTACTTGTCTAATGAAGCTTTAGTAAACCCCAAATGTTCACTGACGATTCTGGGGTTGATGTTGCGGTTAAAAAAGGTAAAGGGTAACAAAAGCAGCTGTTACAGAACCATTGCATAACTGTTAATAGATGCCCGCTCAAGTCCCACGGGTGTGAATGTAGCTGTAAAATACGGCCATGGCTTCACATTAAGGTGTCAAGAAAACATAAAATAAAAAAACACCAGCCAGCCAGATAAGGCGATTTTTTTTTATTCCTCTATCCCCACCACTCATTAATTTATAATAACCTTTAAGGCTTTTTGATGTCATACATATTTTACCGAGAGGTATCGTTCCCTTTCTCAGCACTCACGAAGGTCTCAAAACTGTCAAAAGACAAATCACTGGTGCTGTCTGAAGGCATGTCATCTTTAACTATAATTAGCTTCAGGTAAGAACAAAGAGCAGCATTAATCCTAGTCTCAGCATTAATGTAGAAGACTGAGTATTTTAACAATGGGACAAAAAACTAATATGGCAAAACTGAGACGGATTGCCACCTTATGCAAAGATGTGTGGACTAGCAAGTCAGTGTTTGGATTTTATTGCTTTATTGCTCATATTTTCGCTAAACAAAAATTTGGGATGTCAGCTACTGCATAAGCATGTGGCATTTAAGAAATATGGACTTGCATAAAATCAAGAATATTGTATTATTTCATATATATAGCGCCACTTGAAATTATTTTACATCAAAAGTGCACTGGCATACAGGAGCTCTAGTGTATTTACCAGACTTGAACAGGCCTGCTATTTTACACAAGATCACTTATAAATAGAATATTTTATTGCGTATTATCTAAAGGTAATTAAGTCAGACTGTACTGTATATGAACAGTAATGGTCACACAGTAAGAGGATTTTAGAATTCTGTTGTTTTACAAGGCTGCATTAATCAGTACGGAGTTGCACAGAATATGAGGCGAGACTATATGCATGGCGAGTCCTTTAACTTCATAAAAAAGAATAAGCTTTCTTCTGATAAGTGACAGAATCAGGCACCTCAGCCAGGTGTTTGCTGCATCCTTTTGGAATACGTTTATGAAAAGTTCCATGTCATCATGCACGCTACCAACACTGTCCCAAAAAGCAATACATTTATTTTGTGTTGCACAGTGTAATGAGAACATTGTATTATGGGGATATATTGAACATTATCCCACAAAACTAATGATACTGTAGATAGAGTCATGAATTAAATCTTATAGAAATTTATGAATACCAGTGATGATGTAATTTAACATTTATTGTAGTTCAGAGTACAACAACGGTGAAAAAAAATAAAATGGGGGGGAAAAAAAAGATCTACCCGTGTCCACAATAGCCTCAGATTCCTGATCTTGGCTTACAGGAATGGAAGCCGCTGTGGACTTCTCCTTTGAGGTTCGATGCGTTGTCCAGTCTAAAATGCATTTCTTCCCTCCACAGTTATAACGATTGTGTTTGTGTTAGTGTAACCGTGTAGTCAGCTTGAGAGTGTTCATTCTCCTTTGACGTCACTCAACAAGGAATTCGGACTCCCAGAACTGCTGCTTCCTGGATACATTTTATTTTTTACATTGTGTCCACACACACCAGAATTCTCCAGACCAGAAAACTGCCAAACCTACTTCTTTTATAGAGATCTGCACACCTGCTGATGATCAGTTAATCAAGGGCTGATGATTAGCAGCACCTGGCTGCAACTTATCCTCTTAAACCCTGTGGAAGCAGTAAGGGGGTACTTTGTATTGCTCGCATGTTTTTCCTTTTCGGTTTCATTTTTGTTAAATAAATAACGACAATGAATATATGTTGTTGTTTATCTGAGGTTGTATTTGTCTAATTCTAAGGCGCACTACGATCAGATGATCTTTATTATGCTTTTGCACAAACACGAAGAATTAAAAGGAGGGTACGTACACATGACTGCACATTCCTATGCAATAAAACGAACACAGGCCTAGAAAGCTCCAGATCATTTTAAACTCTCCCTAAAATGCTTACATAATTTGTAACCTGCAAAAACAATCTTTCTTCATAAACCGCAGTGAGCCTCCTCTGCCTTTGAGCGGCCTTTGAGCTTTGGTTCTACGGTAACTGGCCTACTAGTTCCCTTAAGTACAACAATGAATCATTTATGATATTCTTATGAATGAGCCTGGCCCACAGGACAACATGGGCTGATGCAAGGCATGAAGCCTGTGACAGCAAAAATGAAAGAGACAAGGAAAGTGAATTTGTGTTGGTTGCAGAATACTGATAACAGTGACATGAGATGCTGGTGTTTGTCGAACAGATACACAAAGAGCGTTTTCATGTTTTGCAATCCTGAACTGGATTTGGTGAGGCAAGGAAAGTCAAAATAGGAGATATGTGTAAGTACACATGCTTTTGCTGATATTCCCTAGACACTTCAGTGTGGAATAGGGCCTACCCTTCAAACTGCTGGCAAAAATTTCTCTCAGTATGAAATGTAATAAAACAGCTACACTGCTGACGCTCTGTGCACCTTCAGTCATACTTCACATCTCACGCCTCAGCTGTAAAGACACAAACACACTTTGCCAAGGCAGGTGTTTAGACCACAAATGCCTTCAAATACACACACCATGCCGCAATGTGTGGACAAATGTAATTTCATTTAGATATTCGTGAATGCTGTGACCACACCGTCTAGTCCTGATGAAGCCAGCAAACATTCACGCTGGAATGTCACACATTCAACCTCTGATACCCAATTAAAAGGGAACCACAGGAAAGCAATTAAGCCCAAGCACTTTATTTGGACACATGTTTTGATATGAGGATATTGTTCATTCCTGAAAATCCAGAGAAAAAAGATGAAAACTGGGCATATAAACTTGAACATTTATGTTGAACCTAATGATTGAAAACACATGGGTTAACAGCTAAATCAGTGAACACTGCATAGCTTAAACATTAAAGTATAAATCAGACTGACTGTACCTACTGTAGCACTGAGGAGATCTTAACCTGCTGAATACTGAGACCACATTAAATGAGCATCACGAGATCCCATAAGGGTAACGGTAGAAGGCATCCACAACAAAATAGCATTTGTTACATCCCTAAGGAAGACCATTTATTTCTGAAATGCTCGTCCATGTCTCAAAGAAATACAGTAATGCAGGGGAATCTTGGTTCCTGTTTCATCCTGTAAAGATGTTCGCTTCTTCTCACCCACTGCACCTCTCCCTCACAGCCTCATTTTAATTAGTATTGTGCTTAATCCAATATTGAAGAGCCCAAAACTGTCAGGTCATATTATAAACAATCGGCCTGAACGCTCACGCAAATGACATTTTGTGTTGCTATCTCTACCCACAAACTGTTCCCAAGGTACTAATTGGCCTACTTTATGTTCTCAGTCTTTGAATTGCCAGTTCTTTTTTAGTTTGGGGTATTAGTCTTGACATCCATCGATCTGTAATGTGTGGCATTCTATATTTTTCCAAGAAGAGGGAAAGGAAATGAAGTGAATAGGTTAACCCTTTCCCTTCCAGGTGCAGCTGACATGATGAAGACTAAGGGCTGTTTCAGCAGGTATGGTCAGATCTGCTAAAATGAAGGATTGCTTGTAATTTGAAAGGAGAATGAAAGTTCAAACACTTTGCCAGCAGCAAAGTAAGTGTAACTTTTCTCCTTGTGCATTATTTAAGATTAGCTCCATCATTTTATCAATCTATTGATCTCTCAGCAGAAAGATGAAAATGGAAAAATAATGAGTCCGATGAATGCTGTGTAAAGAACATCAATGTGCAAAATTTAATTATCTGCAGAGGAAAAAAAGTGTAGACTGTTTTCTAAAACAAAAAGAAGCTGTTAATATTTTGCCTCTCTGCATATTTTAATTACGAGATCAATCATAAGTACGTCAGCACTGCTTTTGTGCGAGAGGAGAAAATTGCAAGTCTAAATGAAAAACAATAGATTTACTTTAAAGTCGAGTCTCTTTTGATGTCTAAATTAAAATTTCAGGTACCTTTAGGAAAGGCTGCTTCAGAAAGTTGTAATATGTAATTAGTGTGTTTAGATTCTCATGAAATTACATTTCACATGCCAACATGACATTAAATGAAATCTCGGAAGGATTCAGACTCCTGCAGTGGGACTTCACATCAGCACTGGAAATGGTGAAGGAAACTGATCAGGTCAGGTCAATTAACCATCAACACATCACTACTTGTATAATTCACACAAGTTTTCACACAAACTTGCTGATTGTATGTTTTTTTTTTTCCTAATTAACCATGATGATATTACAATGAACACTTGTTTACTTGACTTGCATTGCTGTGTAGTCCAACACCTCGAGGGCTCAATCTCAATCATATCCAATTTGGGCCCTTTACTATTACCATAATGCATACATTTATACAAATATGAGCACCTATTTTCCATACCTAGTGCTAGTCTGATCCTGCTTTTTAGAGGAACACACAGTGGGTTTCATGCCTACATGCCTTTTCTTATTCCCAGTCAAGTGGTGGACTTTATTTCTCTTGGCGTATCTTCGGCCAGCACACTGCCACACATTTCACACATTTTTATTGGCTAATTTGACTTCACTCTTGCCAGTAGCTGCACAGAAGCCAGAAGCGGCAGTGGCTGTTGGTCCTCCTCCATGTCCCACATCCTCCCACTAAAAGCCATGGTTGGATCTGTCCATCGTTCAGATTGAGAGAATTTTGGCTAGGTTTCAGGTCATCTGTTTCGCCCCTTTAAGCAAACATAAGCAAAGGCAATTCCTCCAAATGGCAAAAGCAAGGGTATTTGTTTGCGCCCCTCCATATAGTCAGCATCTGTTCTGTAAAATGAGTTAATTCATGTGTGCCAATAATCTGTGTACTGTACAGAGTCTCAGTGTACATTGGCACTATGATGTCATTCATTCATTAATTTCTACAAAAACCCATTCAGTCACCCATTCTTCCATTCTCAGACAAGGAGAGACATTTAAACATACTACATGATTGGAGGTCCTAGTCAAAGAACTTTCATTTTACAATTGTCCAGTTTTTGGCCTGCTTCCACATTAGTACATGAGAAAACTTCAACAAGTTTGTGTAATTGTGCATAATTTGTAAGTTCGCTGCCTATTCTTTTGGATTGCATGTGTGTATGTGTGTTTGTGTATGTGTGTGTGGGTGTGTGCACGTGTGCGTACGTGCGTGTGCGTCCCATGTGCTTTGCATAAGCTGTGTGCACAAACAAGCGTAACATTTGCACAGCAGTGGTGTCACTCAGGCACGGTGACTCTCAAGCTCAGGACTGTCAGGATGCTAAAAATTAAACCTTTCGTCAACAATGCAAGCAAAATGCTCCGACATACATCAATTCCACCTGGCTAAAAATAATGGCCGCACATACAGGATTATCTTTAAGGATTACTTTGGTATTCTTATATATTATATATACAGTGGGGGAAAGAATTTTTGGATCCCCTGCAGATTTTGTAAGTTTGCCCACTTACTTAAGTAAGTAAAATTTTTATCATAGGTTTATTTTAAAGGATAGAGAAGGAATATCAACCAAAAATCCAGAAAAAGCACACACAATACAAAGATTATAAATTGAGTTGCATTTAAATGAGTAAAATAAATATTTGATCCACAAGCAAAACATGCCTTAGTATTTGGAGAAGAAACTGTTGCTGGCAAGCATAGAGGTAAGATGTTTCTTGTAGTTGGTTTCCAGGGCACCAGGGCTCTATCCTTTAAAATAAATCTCAGGAGAGATTTTGGTCGCCTGATCTTTACAGTTCTTCTCTAAAATCCTTAAGGTTTCTTGCCTGTCACTTGGCAACTTAAAGTTTTAGCTCCCTTCATAAATTTTCTATAGGATTAAGGTCTGGAGGCCACTCCATGACCTTAATGTGCTTCTTCTTGAGGCACTCCTTTGTTGGTATGTTGGTGGTATGTTTTGGGTCACTGTCATGCTGGAAGACCCATCTAATACCCATCTTCAAGAGGTTCTCTTCCAATATTTTACAATACATGACCCATTCACCCCTCAATGTAGTAAAGTCAGCATGTACCTTTAGCAGAGAATCAGCCCCAAAGCATGATGTTTCCACCTCTGTGCTTGACTGTACTGTAGGGATGGTGTTTTTAGGGTCATAGCATTTTTCTTCCTCCAAACACGGCAAGTCGATTTGATGCCAAAGAGCTCAATTTTGGTCTCATCTGACTACATCACTTTTTCCCTATCTTTCGCTAAATCATTTAGGTTGGCATTTTAGTTTGGTTCGTTCACTGGCAAACTTCAGACGGGCCTGTACACAAACCTTCTTGAGGAGAGAAGCTTGCAGAGCTGAAGTATTGTGTTACCAATAGATTGTTTGGTGACTGTGATCCCAACTGCCTTGAGTTGTCTCTAACAGTTGTCTTCTTCTCACCAAGCTTCTTGCTGATTGTCTTGTAGCCTACTTCAGCTCGCAGGTCTACATTCTTGTCCCTGACAGCTCTTTGGTCTTGCCCACGGTGGTGATGCTTGAATAGAAGATAGAGGCTCTGTTGGCAGGTGGCTTTTATACACATAACGAGTGTATAAAACTTCTTAAATTAAATCGGTGTTAAAATTTACTTATACCATTTCAGTGCTGTTATTTCCCAGTAAAAATGTTCAGTTTAGTTTTTCTAATTCATAAAAATTGGTGCAGGTGTTTGTT
Source organism: Clarias buthupogon (assembly GCA_030014345.1). Classification (NCBI taxonomy): domain Eukaryota; kingdom Metazoa; phylum Chordata; class Actinopteri; order Siluriformes; family Clariidae; genus Clarias; species Clarias buthupogon. Next base: position 18,233,276 of record JAQMYK010000039.1, on the reverse strand, counting down.
TATATTGAGTAAGTAGGCTATTATTATATTATTAATATTATAATAACATATTATTAGTAGTTAATTTTAAAGTAGATTATTAAATCCGGTGTTAATGCTGTTGAATACTTTATATTTATTTGAATATATTATTTATATATTTAAGCTTTTGATGTAAATAATTGGTTTATAATTGGTTACTGAATTTCAAAAATATATACTTTAAGTTCACACTTTCTAAATAGAGAAAATGCTGTATTACAGTGTGCTATAGATAATTGTAATTGTTAAGACGTGACGTAGTGTGTCTTGTGAGAAAGTTCTTGAGAGTTAGCGAGAAAAATCCGGAAGATCTCTCCCATGGACTGCAGTTGAGCGGCTGTCTCCCACGAGGCTCTGCTATTAAAACTAAGACAAAAGACTCAAGAATTTGAGCACCTCTTTTCATGACAAGCGGCCAATGAGGTATTTTGTTATTGTAAAACCTCTCGCGTTTTATGTTTGCATGTGCCTTGTATTTATATGTAAATTTATGTACATGCTAGGTAGTAAATTGCTAATGTATTTTGTAATGTTCATTCACAAATACAGTCCTCACGGCGTGACAAAGAGATTCAAGCAATAAATACCCGTTTCAAAGAACCGACCTGTGTCAGTGTTGTGAAGGGAGCTACATCCGGCACATAACTGTTCATTGCATCGTTTGTACTGAACATTTAGATTTCATTTATGGTGCAGGTTAAACTTCAGACAGATATTGAAGTAATGCCAAATGTCATTAAATTGCCAGTTTTTCGTGATGCTGTGACAAAATCTGGCTGGACAGATGTACATACAGACAGAGTATATATAAAAATATTAAATATATAAATTAATATAAAAAAAAATATGCAGCATTTTATCAAAATTACTCACAGTGATCAGGAGTACAAGAGAGCGAGCTGTGATATTTAGCTGGGAGTGATGCTACTGTATACTCTCTTGCTGTCAACCACAGTGACACTAGAAATGAATGGGACTTTGTGAGATCATGCATAAAAAAGGGGAAAATTCCACAATGTGTTATGCTGCCCCATGACACAGCATGATCAGCAGTTTTTAAAAAAAAAATGTGGTTAGCTGACATTGTGTGTCTTGGAGGAAGCATGTAATACACATCCTTCCCTAATTCGGCTTGGTACAGTAGTTGTTGAATGAAGGTGGCAGGGGCAGCTCAGTGGTTAAGGCATTGGACTACTGATCGGTACATACCCTAGCACCACCAAGTTGCCACTGTAGGGCCCTTGAGCAAGGCCCTTAACAAACGTCCCAAATGTATAAAAAAAAATTTAGTAAGTCATTATGAAATACGGTCGTCTGCCTTACACATCAGACAGCTACTGTAAAATGTGTTGGTGGGAAGAAATGCGAATTTTAAAACAGAAAAACTACATTTGAGCTATGGAGCATTTCAGTCCATTACATCTTCCTCACACTAACACAACATATCTGAGCCATTGGTTTAGCAGGCTGCATTTGAGATATGAAAGGGCTACTGTACGTCACAAACTCTTTAGTACAGATTAGAAATAGAGTACCTATATATTAAAAATACTAGCAGTAAACAGAGGAATTAGATGGAATACATGTGACTTGTGTACACGCATTACAGTACATGCGCTGGCTTTGCTAATATTCGCTGTAATATAAAACGCTTCAGCCCGTACCATAACTCTGGATGGGGGTTTTATTAAAAGCAATATAACAGATGGCACTGCACTGTAGCTCCTGGCCTCAAAAAGTACATGTGTGAACCCTTTCCCACAAGGGAAGGCTAAATGAGAGGACAAGCAAGAGAGAAGAAGAAAAGTATGAGTGTGTATGTAAAGAGGGGTGGGATTGGGATCACAGACAGTAAGAAATCCTGTCTTTCTCTCACCAGGTAAAGTTTTCCCTGCAGAAGAGGAAACATCACTGCGTTTACACACGCAGAACACGTGATAACGCCAGAGATGAGAGTCCCACCTTTTTATATCAGCTCAGTGGGTAGCACTCACCACTTTGACAGGAATAGATAATGGGCCACCTGCTTGTGGCCATGTACTAATGCTAATTCTAATGTATCAGGGACAGAGAGCGAGCGCCACATTAACATTCACACTATGACTGGCAGAGAAAAAAGGTGGGATAAGATATATATGTCATACCACACCTATAGGAGGTGTCTGATTAAAAGGTCTCTACACTTCTGAAAAGACCCAAATTGGAGGCAATAAAGAGGAGGTACGCAATGCCTAGTAGTGGTGAGACGTACTGTATATTGGTAATGAGAATTGCAGACCACCTTTTTCCCCCCACAATTTTACAAATACTGCTCCTTGGTTAAACAAAACTACAAAGTTGAACAATGTTACTTGTAATGAAACTGCTGCAAATAGAGGCATAGTGTTGTGCAGAGCAGACGGTACATCTGCTTTAGAGTAGAGTTTTGCTTTTCATGCAGATCTGGGATGAAAAAAATAGTACAAATCTTATGCCCAAAATTTGGTCACCAAAACAACCATACAGAACAACAATGATTACACTCATGCAAATCTGTCAAGCATTACTCAAGTAACACTTTCAGCTACCAGTAAAACATGGTGGCTCAATAGGGTTTCCTATTTTGCTTAATTAATTGTTTTTGAAGGCTGCACGGTGGCGTAGTGGTTAGCACTTGCACCTCCAGGGTCCGGGTTTCAATTCCCGGCCAGGTTCAATTCCCATCTCTGTGTGCTTGCAGTTCGCATTTTCTCCCTGTGCTTGGTGAGTTTCCTCCAGGTACTCCGGTTTCCTCCCACAGTCCAAAGACCTGCAGATTAGGCTAATTGGCATTCCCAAATGCCTGTAGAACGAGTGTGTGTTCGTATGTGTGCCCTGCGATGGATTGGCACCCTGTCCTGGGTGTAGTCCGCCTCATACCCCAGTCTCCCGGGATAGGCTCCAGGCCCCCCGCGACCCTGAATATAGGATAAAGCGCTTTAGACGATGAGTGAGTGATATTTTCTATTATCTACTTTTTTCAGTTTGTACGACTTGTCCTTTTAGATGTCATTTTTAAAATAATGTTATTGCCTATAGACAGTCAGGCCAATACATACTTGGACAATGACAATTTTTGTAATTTTGCACAAATCAAGATCTGATCGAAATGTAGAATTTCATTCTTATTTAAGAACTTCTGTCATTTGTTTAAACAGTCGCTTCTTTTTCTCAGACTCAAAAGTACTGTACTTGGACTCTGATTGAAGCAGTTTCTTGGCCAGTTGTGGCCTGTTTCCTGATTATTTTATGACATTAAGGAGGTAAAAGTTGTGGAGGTGATACAAATTCAACTGTTTGAATTTGGTAACTGTTCAAGGGAACGCTTAATAAGAGGTGACAATGTAAGTGAAGAAAGCCAGGATTAGACTGGGAAAAAACCCAGACCTGTCCAGAGGGTGGATGGTCCAAACAACATTTTGGTGTATTTTTTAAAAAGGGAATGCACTGGTGAGCTTCCATTCTGCTCAGAATACGTCAAATGCTGCATATATATATATATATATACACACACACACAAACACCATGAAAGCAACTCAAGACTTTCTTTAGTTCTTTCTAAAGTTTTTGCATCCAAGTATTAAAAATAATGCTTAGATTTTTAATTATGTTTGCTTGTTCACTTACTTTTTGACAGTGTGAAAATGGGGGGCTTTGAAAAAAATGGCTTTGATTTCGAAACAGTTATTGTAATACAAGTCCTTGAATTAAAGCTGGAAGTCTACACTTCGATTGCATTCTAAGTGTTTCATTTCAAATCCATTGTAGTGCTGTACAGAGGGAAAAATACAAAAAATGGGTCGCTGTCCAAATATTTATGGACTGTACAATTACCCTATACAATACAGTGATAATGTATGTAAGTTGTTATGCCCACCTCTGCTGTACAACATTACTTTAGAAAGATTCTTATTAATTCTGAAAGCATTTACTGTATAGTTCAATATGCATTTTCAAAAATGATTGTATAAGACATTTTTTGTGTTTGTATATTTTGCTGCCGTTCACCATTATTCTGGCCCACTAATAGCTGATCGGTAATCCCATAATTCAGTACTACAGTACACAGTACATCTGCAAGATCCGCCAGTTAGTTATATAAAACCTTATTTACTTCTTTGAGAAACTGCTCACACTGTTCTTCTTTAGGACTCATCCAGCAGCTCATCCACCTCATATAAGGCGCGCCATGGTTCAATTCCCAAATAGGCGTGTTAAAGGTGAGTGAATGAAAAGTGTTCCTGTCTTTTAACAGGCACTGAGCTATAACACTGCTCCACAGCCTTTAGGAAAATTAGCCTGAGCTTTACGACTGCCGGAACCATGAGCCCGTACAAATCGGCCTAGCCAAAAGCAGTTGCTCGAACAGATATATAATTACACCTCTCTTCATAAAAACTAAGGAGGTTGGTGACAATGCGCTCTTTTTTTCCTCTACTTCTCACACATAGCACAACCATAATTAATTGCCATCCCTTTACTCTCTGATTTATTCCTCGATTCATAACATATTTATATATCCAAGATGAATTATCATTTCCTTCAGGAATTAATCAAAAGAAGGCAGGAGGAAGCGGCCCGCTCTTGTCATGGAATGATCAAAGACAGAGAGACTTCACCTAGAGCAAGGTCTGAACAGACGACACTGATCAGTGCTAGCAGTGTTATGTACACCACAAAATTTCCACACTAGTCTTTAGCCTAAACGACCAACGTCATCCTCAAATTCATTTTGCACCAAGAATAATCAAAGTGTGTTTGTTTATTGAACGTGAAAATGAAATGTACGTCATTAATATATATGATTAATAGATATTTTAAAATGACTTCTTGTTATACATGTTTTTGTGCATGTTCCTTTAACCTGTTTCTGTTTGTCCCATATTTTGTTTTAATGCTAATATTTGTTTCCTCAGTAAAAGGAAGAAAAAGGTTTAATGTTACTGATGTGTTCATGTAATGAATGTGTTGATGTGAAAAAAATATCTTTAGCCATATATTAAATATTCACCACAGAAAGCAGTTTTAAACACCTTGAAGGAAAAAAAGCTAGGGCCTTTGTGACCTAGAAAACAGGTGTCTTATGCAGAATCGCCGTAAGCAGGCAGGTTTGGCTGGACGAGATAAATGGCAGGGCTGAGTCTGCATACGAAGACAGCTGGATTTTGTACCTCTCTGCCTGATAATGAGCGGAGATGATGATTTCTGGGCTGCAGGGGTTAATGGCACGAAACCGAACAGAGCCGCTAATTACACGTTACGAACTATTTATCAGAATCTCCATCTGCGCTGCGCCACAACTCTCATTGTGCACGCTAAATTACTCCTTGGATTATCTTTGTAAAGCAAGTTTCCATAATTAGGGCCCTGCACTGATGTTTTCTCTTTCTGAACACCAACAGACAACGAGGGAGAGAGGAAGAGAGACAGAGAGAAAGACAGTGAGAAAAATTAGCTGACTGGTTAATTTGGGCCTGACATTTCAAACTAGCGACACAAAGGCACCTCACACACTTCTCTGGGCCTCCTCTTGGCAACATGTACTTCGCAAACTCTGTGCTATTCTGAAAGGTGAGTGCTGGGTGCAATTTGCTCACTGCTCTCAAAGTTAGGGGGAAAAAACTGCCATCAAAAGTAGCAAGTGTACAAAGTTCTGATGATGAAAAAGGGCTTTTTCCCTGTTCAGCCTGAAAAGCCAGGAGGTATGCCTCACACTACCTCGCTTCTTCCTTGTAAAAATTTATTAAAATTACCTTTATTAGAAAACACTCTTCATTATAAAACCAAAAAGCTCTGCCGGTCTCCCGGGACCATGGGATTAATAAGGACAGAGATGTATTTTAAGACGTAAACTCGGCTCCTCACTGTCCTTAATCTCCTTTCCACTTCACAGGCCAAATTAACACCTCTCTCAGGCTCTGATGGGACCTCGTTAGCTTGCTTCCACCCAAAAAAGAGAAGGAATAAAGAAAGAATAAGGAAAAAGTAGAAGAAGGAGGGGAAAAAGGAACTGAAGCGACCAATGACATCCACCAGCTCTGGGATTAAACCTTGGTGCAAGTGAACACTTCAGGAATCTAGGTCAGCAGCGTGTTCCTAATCAGCTGGCTGGTTAATGATAATTAGTAGGCGAAGCAGTGCATAGAAGGAGGGGAGGGACGTGGTGAAATGAAACAGAAAAAGGAAAGAAGAACCTGTCGTGTTGCAAACACTTCAAAAGGAGCATACTTTCTCTTTAAAAAAGTGGCACAGCAAGGGTCCAGGGATCGCCAGGGACATGGTGAAAGTGCAGCGCTAGGTATCAGTAAGCAGAGGAACCATGTATATTCACGCAGACACACAAGCACATTCACTGTTTGCACATACAAACCACCTGCAAGAAGGGGGAGCACTGCATCTCTGCATGCTCTCATTAACTACACGGAAACAGAGGCACAGTTTCAAGCCTTATTGGTTTTAATTGATACAAATCTAAGTGAAGAAATAGACATGTTCAAAGTTAGTAGTCCCTCATTTAATTATATGTGTTTTTGTGTAAAAACATAATAAAAATCATCTGATCATAACAATATTAAGCAAATACGGCCTCAGACGAAAAACTTCTTGTTGCAACTGTTGATGCAAATCAATCTGGAAAGGGTTATAAAGTCCTTTCCTTCATGTTACAGTACATGTTAAAGTCCATGCCAGCACAATTAGAAGAAGACTGAACAAACCAAAGTAGGGGTTTTTTTGTAAGGGCTGCCCGGAGAAGCCTCATCTGTCTAAAAAGAACATAGAAGAATGACTGTTCCAATAGTCTTGTTCTTTTTTTAGATGCACTTTTGTGTCCCTCAATGTCCTATGAACATATGAGACCAAATAGAGTTGTTTGGCCAGTGCAAGGCTTAGCAAAAATCAAACAACATTTAAGCAGAAACACCTTATACCCACTTTCAAGCAGTCATTGAGTTGAGCATATCGACTGTCAACTGTGACCCAGTCAACCCAGCAGGGTATTCTAGAGGAAAATGTGAGGTCATCTGTCGACAGCTAAAGCTTGAGCAAAATTTGGTCATGCAACAGGACAATGATCTGAAGCACAGCAGTACATGTACAGTACATCAGAATGGCTGAAAGATAAAAGAATCAAGATTTATTTAATCAAAGTCCAGACTTCAAACCAATTGAAATGCTGTGGTGGGACCATATGAGAGCTGTGCATATGTCAATTCCCAGAAACCTCAGTTTACTGAAGCAATGTTGTAAAGAAGAATCGGCCAAAATTGTTGCACAACGATGTAGGAGAATGATAAAGTCATAGAGGAATTAATTACTTCAAGTTATTGCTGCTAAAGGTGAATCAACAAACTTAACTCATAGGGGTACTCAGTATTGGCCATGTTTTTGTCTATTTAGTTTTTCTTTTTTGGCTTTATTTTGGTTAAATAAATAATGGCATGGTTAATTGGCAGTGTTTTTATGAACCTGGTTCTCATCCATTGTCAAAATGTTGTTTTGCCACAAATTTCATAAACAGACAGCAGACACTTTTTAGGTGCTTTTGTTATGACCAAAGGTTTTCAAAGCCAGCTGTGATTCGCTATCCCATACCTGCCCTACACACTACTGCTAAATTTAGCTTCATCTCCGTCTGGCGTAGTACTGAATCACTCCTTATGAGTGAAGTGAGAGGGCTGGAAACATATTTGCAGTATCGTTTCAATACGCCTGTGCTTTGTGGAGCATGGAGCGGGCTCGCAAATATGATTTATGATCTTCATGTAATGGTTGGAGCAGTGGCTTTTCGGCAGAGATCAGATGACTCTCTCAACAGGGAGCATGTCAGACGAGCGGCACAGAGCATACCATCACATAAAAGGAAGATAGAGAGATAGCAAGAGAGGAAGCCAGAGAAGGGGGGGGGGGGGGGTGTCTAAGTGAGAGAGAGATATTTGCAGGCAGACAAAGGCCCTGATACTTCACCATGTTAATGGAGAGGAGATGTTGCTCAAGTCTGCCGGTAAAATGATACCAGTCAATAAGAAAGTGGAATGTGGATGTGGATGACGTTATGCTCCCGGCAAGAGGTTTGCTAAATAGCAAATGCTGCTAATTCTCATCATCATTGCTATTCAGAAAAAAGGAAAGAAAACTGCCGTTTAACCTACAGTATTGAATTCACTCCTACAGAGTTTATTTTGAGTGGGATCAAATGAACAATGAGGATCATTTGTTTAACACCATGGGAGTAATTTTAGAGCAATGTTCTATTCAGATTTGTACACCGATTGTTCTGTATAGTTCTGAGTGGAGCCACAGTGTTATGTCATTGTACTAAACTGCAGTGTGGTAATGTGTGTATGAGACAGACTGACCTGGGCTTGGAAACTCTTGAGGACAGGAGCAACCATCTCCCGCACTTCCTAAAAAAAAGAAAAAAGAAAAATTGTGTTAATACAAGAAAATCTTTTTTTTTTTTGTAGAAGAATCAGAAATATTATCTAAAAATAACATTGATGATGCACAAATTTTGTTTAATATTGAGCCTGTAAAGTGATATTCAGTGAACTATGCACTAGTCTTTGATTGCTTGCCTACGCACATGTACCAAAATGGATCAATCAAAGGATTAAAAAGACAAGCATGTCTAAGGAAAAATGCAAAAATGCATTCCACAAATATTTCCAAAAGAAATAACTTTAATAATTTGTAGTGCCCTAGGGGAAAGATGTTGTGAATGTGTAACTAAATTTTGTACAATTGATTATCAATGTGTATGAGTTTGAAAGGATAAAAGCTTTGAGTTTTCCTGACATTGAGAAATGTATGCTTTTTCATATCTGCTTTTTGCAACCAAAAGGAATATTAGTCTGAAAAATGTTTTTACATTTGTGTAGGTGCTGAACTGGACCTACATGCTTCAATATATTTATGAATATAAATTTAACTACAAACATATCATAAATATAATTTATCATCCTAAAACCTGGCTTGAGCAATATCTGAAAGATAGCAGATACATGTGGAGACGCATAATCAATAACCTACGATATCAGACCAACTAATCACTTTTGCTAAAGATTTTCTATAAATAGTGATTGATTTCAGTTACAAAAGATCCATTGCGTTATGACCTTCGTAGGTATTGAATTTTGCTACTATAATCAATTTGGAAATATTGAAAGACTCTGATGTGAAAAACTTACTTCAAAACTGTTCTGTGCTGCAACATAAGATTATGCTGGATTTATACCAACTTAAAGTAAATGCTCTGGCCTGACACTACTTTAAAATGTATTTTATTTATAAAAAATACCTATACGTTTTTTTTTTTTAAAGTTTCCGTAAGATAAGTTTACAACTGATTCAAAAGTAAATATAAAAGGTTACATATTGCTAAAGAATGTGTTCATCTCCATTAGCGGAAAAAAAAATCAGTACGATACAAGACTTACACTCGAAAGTATGCCAATCCTGTAAATCCTGATTGTCACTGATGACATTTGTGTCAAGTGGTGTGCAAATTAGGCTTTGCTGTTTCAAGCCTGGAGAATTTGATGGAGGTTAATGTTGAAGCTTTAAACGTCTTTAAGCACAGTCAGGGGAAAAAAGGTCTGTTAACGAGGAAAAATGTAAAATGTCAGTGCTTATATAATGAGAGGTGCATGACATGCCTTTTTTGCCTCCTCACCTTTACCTGAGTGGAATCAGTGACTTCAATAAGGTTTAAAATTAGAGGGAGAAAATGGGGAATCAGAGGAGAGAGGCCAAAGACTGAAAAAGTGAAACAGAAATGGGAAGTGTGGCATCTTTTTAGATGACTGCCTGGTTTTATTTAAAAAGTTGTGCTTTGACTGTTCTGAGAAGTGTATCTAGTATGTGTATTTTTTTTAGAAGTGGTATGTACAGTATGGTGCCCTTTGCAATCTCACAAAGGATACAGAGGCTCCATACACTTGGACCAATGATTACCACTGGCAGTGAAAAAGCATGAGGAATTTGGCATTTATGATGCAACATTAAAACAATTAAGAATTTTACAATTCTGAAAAAGGCTATTTCATACAAAAGAGTGGGTTTCCAACTCACCTCAGGGACATTTTTCTTGAACTCACGGCTCAGCTCCAGCACGTGCTTTTGGGAGTGCTCGCTCTCTTCCTGTCGCCCAGCCAGTTGTGTCGCCACTGAATTTAGCTCCCTCTACAGAGACAGAGAAATAAACAGGGGGAGGGGGGTGCACATTAGAGAGCACTGCCAACAGTTATAAACACAGCTTAGTGCGTACATAAATAAATATACACTGCTGAATATTAACAGTGTAATCCTTCATGATCTGATAGAAAGCAACTGCTTACCATAAGACCCAGGCCCATAAATAATTAAACCAAAATAAATCCAATGCCTACAGTTGCAGAAGGCCTTTTAGATAATCAGTATCAGAAGTAATCAATATCTCTGCAACAGCCATGGGACTATAACAGAGAGAGAGAGCGAAAGAGAGAGTGAGTGAGATGGGGGTGGGGTAGGGGGCGTAGCTACATCACATATTGATCTCACGTCGATACAATCGGAATCATACAGTGCCATCCAAACATATATTCAAGCATAATGTATGCACAGTAGATTACATACAATAGTAATCAAACAACAATCCCTTTCCCTCTACACTGTCCGAACTCCAACTCTGCTCATCTAATTGAAGTTTATGGAGACAATCCCTCATGGCATCCTCCAAATCAAGCAGCCATGATCAATCATCCAATTTCTCCATCTGCTCTGTGCAAAGCCAGCAGACCACTTTGTCTCTCTCTCTCCCTCTCTCTCTCTCTCTTCATACTGTCAAAGGTCTTTTTGCTCGACCACTGGTGAAAAATCAGAAAAGAAATGACTAAAAAGGAAGAGGGAAGCATTTCAATTACTGTATCAAAATCATACATGACATGGAAAATTAAAATTCACTAGGTTTTAATTAATCTGCAGTCTTACTTAAAAGCAATTTAGAAAATTATCTAAGGGGAGAAAAATCCTGAGGACAAAAATGGATAATAGCTCTAGATTTGAAATAATGTGCTTAAGGACAAAAAAAATCCAATTCATGCCACACTTCATTAAATTAGGTTTTGTTATTAACATTAAAGAGGGCCAATTCTTGTCCATTTTGGACAACGTCAAAATGATTATTATTTTTTTGCCAGTTTTTGTCAACTTGCGTTACTTTATTTATTCTAAAGGTCTAGAAGGCAAGGGGGGCACATAATAATTAATAATAAATAATGGATTCATATCCAGTAACCGTATTATCTTGGTCTGGTTGTGATGGATCTAAAACAAATACACTGTGAATAGAACACTAGTCCATCACAGGACACCATGCATACACATTCACATACTCATTACTTCCATAATTCTATATAATCCATTAGTTTTAAACAAAGAAAATGAGACTCCAAATATAATTTTAAAAAAGTATTGAATGAATGAATACTACTGACAGCTTGGTCATAAATATGTGATGCATACAGTTTAAAATGATTAATGAAAAAACACTGGTGTGCACACCACATAAAAGATTTGACTAAATTCAGTAATAACAGTTTTTACATGACAAATACTTTTCTAAACAGAAAAAAGCTTGCTAAAAATTTTTTTGGAAAGGATCCAAATGAAGAGACGATCAAACTGATTAAAAACAACTAATGACTGAAAACAGACTAAATGAAGAATAATATGCAAGGATGTGCTGTTATGGGGAAATAACCACAGCATATGAAACTATTTTAGCATACGAGCATACAAACCGAGCTAAACTTCATGCTAGAAGTTGGGTGTACTGTATGTCAGGGAGCCTTTCAAAACTTGTTTGTGTCAGTGGAATGCCAAGCAAAGCAAGTTCACATATTTTTGAGGTTTTTTTTTTTTTTGCATTTTGTACAAAATTTAGTGAGGAGACAGCACTGTGTGTCTCAAGAATGTTAGCAAGGATGCTAGCAAGAAACAAAGGGAGCCAGTTTCAGTTCTGTTTGTAAAGCAGCCGGTGCCAAGAGAATTCATAAATTAAGTTTATGTGACTTTTTAGTTGACTGTTTAGTTAAAGTGATTTTACTTAATTTCCATGTCTTAAATGACTATAGTGTTGGAAATTGGTAATATTTTGGGTGGCTGGAACGGATTATCTGCATTTGCATTATTTCCTATAGGGTTTTGCAATACGAAATTTTGCCTGGGTTATATTCTAACGCAGAGGTTCCACTATATATTTTACAGTGTTTTTATATTTTTATCATACACCATAGAAATTTGTCAACAACAAAAAATTTTATTCTCAGTTGCCAGTGCAATTCATGTTGCAGAATGTTCACAAAGTTGTTCCTGTTATGAATTACAACAATTTCACAAAACATGTCACTCCATATGCTGTTAACTAATTTGTTAATTTGATGTCATAAAAAATAGTTTGTCATATGTTCACAGTATAAACATACCAAAAAGACCCCTGCAGAAGAAACTAATGTTTTCTATACTTTGTTGTATGCATCAGGTCCATCTGTGTTCAAATGCTCTTACACTCTTAAACTGTTACATTTAACCACTGTGTTTCATTTACTGTCGCCTTCTGCTACCAGTACACATTGTGCAATGTGTTACATGTAAACTTTTCCCAGTAAGACAAATCACACACACACACACACGCACACACATGCACACACACGCACGCACACAAACACACATGCATGCACGCACAGTCCCAGCATAACACTCCCTCTTCCCTGTTGGGCTGAAATACTCATGAATGCTAATCAATGACTGCT
>JAQMYK010000039.1:18178230-18190237 GCA_030014345.1 Clarias buthupogon | reverse complement strand
ATAACTTATAAAAATAACAGTTTTAAATTACTTATGCATAATACAAACCAAGCAAACTTGTCTACAAAATTTTTTTTTATAATTAATTTACTTTGAAAACATCTGACCGACTTTAATTTTAACAACCCAAATGGGAGATCTTGCATATCACCACAACACAGCATGTTTAAATTATTTTCAGATTACTGTACATACAAAAATGTGAATGGAGATTTTCCTATTTGATTGATTCATACTGCGGTAAGAAACTTATCATGCGAGAATATCAAGATAGCAAGTTAGTTTAGGATGCCAAAAAGCATGTCTGGATGGCCACACTGTAGCAGTAACATTGACTATACAGTACAAGCCAGTTTGCTGAGACGATACATTCATTGCTATATTGTACAGTTCATGTATATCTAATCACACCCTGCACAGTTCGTAAATGCAGAGAATTAGTTCAGCGAGATAGCTAATCAGCAACTTACCAAAACAACTTATTTACTATATAGTCTAACACAACAAAAAGTAAGCCACCTTGTATGCTTATTTGCGATTCCCATGTAGCCACATTAAATGTCTGCCTGTTACACTATATTGGACTGCATTAGATTTAAATAAAATGATTTGTCATACAGGCATGACAGGCCGCCATGCCTTGCCTTTTATAGGGGAAAACACTGAAGGGTGTGGCAGTAGCTCATTTGCATTTTAAATCTACAGTACAGTCACTCAAACAGCTTACTTTTCTGCAAAGTGACATAGAGAGGCTTTGAGGAATGCATGATCTGTGGGGTATTTCATCAGGAACATCGAGAGACACATTTGGGGGATGTCTGAGGTGCATGTTTTAGTTGGCAGCTTTAAAATCAATTGGAGAAAAAAAAATTTAATGTTGTGTGGCAACATTCAGGCAGAAGTTTCTGCCCTTTTAAAATAGGTTGTCTTATGATCAGATGAAGAACACTGATTTTAGCACCCACGCATACTAAGTCACAGGATCCACTCATACTTTGGCAAGTATCTATGTTCCAAGAGAAAATGCTTGATTTGCATTTGATGCCGGGTACTGTAACTGTTAAGGTCAACACTCTCTGCTACATCCGAGCCAAAACCAAGGGCAGGTGGCGGGCCATGGAGAGAACAAACACACCCACTTTTCCCCGTATGCACAATGTAATTTCCCCTTCTAATTCCACCAAGGTGACTGTGCATATAAATAAATAAATAAATAAATATAAAAAACACATCAGCACTTACGACAATTGGAATAGCTTTGTCAGTGACCGGAAAGAAGAGACCACACTTAGCATTTGATGAAGCTATAAAAATAAATATGTTTATTTAAATCAAAAAAATATATTCAAAGAGTAAAAAACATTCTGGTTTAGGATTTCACCGAGCACTGGTTTGCATCTGTCTTTCAGTCTGAGGCAGCTGAGTAAGCGCATAACTAATATGAGTACAAGTGTTGACACGAGAAAGACAAGTGAATAGGAAACAAAATACACAAGGCTCTGTGAACACACAAAGAAAAAGAGTGTGTCAAGTGATGCATCTTTCACTAGGACTGTTCCAAATCAGCATGGCAAATAATTTCCACCCATTTCCATGGGCAAAGGTTTAAACAGAGGTTAGGCTTACAAAAAGGTGCAAATTAACAGAAAGAGCGTATTTTCTCCTGCAATCCTGAAAAAAGAAGCTACAGATAGTATTTCAAAGAGACCTGGTCAGACTATTAAAAGTCCAAGAAATGGAACAGAGCTCCTCAGACGACTGTAATGAAATGAATACAGAGGCGATGAATATAGGCTCAGATAAAGTCTCCTCTCGTGGCACTCTGATCATTAATATGACAGAGCTCAAGGACAGTGTAGAGAGCACCGTAGGAGATGCATGAACATATGGTTTCACTAAGCTTTCAGACATGTACATATAAACCAAAACATCTTATATTGCAGACACAATGATGAATTCAATCAAGAACGGCATTTGTGCGGGACAAATTATCACTGGAGTGCCGGCTGGCTAAACACTACCATTCAAAAGAAGATACCAAAAAGATTTTGTAGGAAACTGAGTTCCAGGAAAAAGCAAGAGGCAAGAACTTTTGCCTAGAGTCAGTTATGATTTTGAAAGTGAAATACAGTCTCATTAAACTGAGTTTAACTACAGCACGTTGATTTTATACAAAACTTCATGCAGTCCATTTATATTAGAAGGCCATCACTGATCCTCCCTCTACTACCAGCTATAACAAGTATAACCAATAGGTAGAATATAAGGATAAGGAGTAGTGATTAAGGTTATGCCTCAGTGACTGAGATGTTTTGATTTAACTTCTATAACCAAGAAAATGTCTGTGCTCACCCTTCTTTTTGCAAATACATACATACACACAGCCAAAGACATATTACAAAAACATATTACCTTCATGAGATATATATATAAGTTTTTCTTTTCCTGTGCATACATTTTTTGGCTGACATATATTATATATATATGGCCCAAATTTGAGGGCCATGGTAAAAGACTGGCCCCGCCCATGAGATATGCACATACAAGAATATTGAACACAATGTAGCATTTGTTTCTCACCAGTGCACATGGCTATTTGTGTCATTTAATATATAGCAATTTTTATATTCCAAAAGTCAGCAGTGGGTGCCAACAGATCCACAGCCTCACTGCTCCACGGCAAAAAGAAGTGTCAGAATAAAGGTATGGTCCATGTAGCTGCTTATAAAAATTTCATTTGATCATGCCCCCAAGCGGAGCCCCTCTTACATCAAGCCAGTTGCTCTGCAGCTCATGCATTATTGTGTAAATGTAGTAGAGCCTACATGCTAGTTCCATTTTCCCTGTACAAAAAATATAAAAAACGGTCAAGACTCACTGATGATTTTGCACTAAATTGTTTGAGTTAAAAAAGTCTCATCCCACAGGCCCTTACCAGTCCCTACAGTGAAGCCATGGGTAACCCGAATGACAGTTTTGAGTCGGCTTCAGCTCAAGAGGGAGCGACAGTGGGAGTGAAGAGCAGGGCCCCCCAAGTGAGATGCTGTGATCATACTCACCCTCATGTTTACACCCCACTGCTCAAGCCTCAGGGGAAAATGGGAAAAAGTGCTTCCCCTCTTCAGCAAGGCCTACCGCACTGTTTAACTAAACCTGCTGCTCTTGGTGGCACACGAGAGAGAGAGAGAGAGAGAGAGAGAGAGAGAGAGAGAGAGAGAGAGAGAGCGAACGCATGCAAGAGAGCAAGAGCATAGAGAGGAAGCGGTAGCGAGAAAGACAGAGAAAGCAAGGGGGTCCCCAGAGGGCTGAACAATCAGACAATTTCAAGATCACAAAGCATTAAACCAATCCCGGCAGGGTACACTAATTAAACAGCCGAGCCCGGCACCACCAACCAATCCCCACAGAGCAATTAAATCCATCCCCTCTAAAGCACTGTGGAACCTGTCTGGGGAAAACTGCAAAGGAGAGAGAGGGAGAAAGAAATAACAAAATTCATCTGGAATAAAGGAAGGTGTGGAATGCATTACACTACAAAAGAGATTCGAATAGGAACATTTCAATTCAGTCTTTCAACCTTCTTTAATTTTTCAAAGTCCAAAATGCCTAAATAATCCCTTTTTGTGGGGAGGGAAGACGTGTATGAACACCACGTTGCCAAAGGTATATTTAAATGATTATCTAAAAACAACAAATTGCGTTGTAAAATAATCCATTAAGCATAGAATGAAGCCAGTGCATTTGCCCTAAACGCTCTCTTAGGAAAGCGGTAACAACGTTCAACAGAAACGAGTCAAGATACGCACACTGAGTGAGTGCATCTCACACCTATTGTTCTTCTGATTACTGGTTTATATCATTTCATAAAGATAATGGTTTCGATAATGCCATGTTTATGTAATTACAGATCTCTACTCATTAAAACTACATTTAATTAATATTCAACAGTGCAATTAGATGGATTAACTGATAAGGACACGATTATGTTATTTGATTCTGTATAGTGAATGTTAATGCTTTTTGTTCCCAGATACACTTGAGGCATCACAAATATTTGTTTAATTTTCTTTTTCTTTATGACTACTACTCTTTCCCCCCCACTAGTACCACCTGCCACAATATGAGTTTACAAGTTGAACGTGGCCATGAAACATCAATACCCAGGAAAGCCCTTAAAATTGATCACAAGACAACCTCATGTAGAGGGCGCAACATATCACAAGTACGGTAGTGTGTATGTACGATGCTTTCAGATCATCTTACTTTAAATCTAACCTCTTGAATTACTGTTAGGAAGCAACTGTAAAACGTTCTCCATGTGGTCATGTTTTCCTCCTGACTCCATAGGGATCGTGTGAGCCACATACACAGATTTTACACCGGATGCCCTTCCTGGCACAACATTCCCATTTTTATCCCGGCTTGGAACTGGCACTGACTTGTGCGCACCTGTAGATGGGGTTCCCTGTTGAGGAATTAAACCCTAATCTTCCACGAGACAGGCGGAGATACTCCCACTCAACTAACCGTTATAAGATTTACAAATAGTTAGTGCTTAAACATTCCTGTTAGAGAAGTATTACAAAAATAGCTCAGAATTTTACAAAGCACAATATTTAGATTTGATAAAAGTATGGCAACAAAACAGTCAAAAACTAATTGCATATAAATACTGTATTAATTCAGTGATGCATTTATTTAATGACTACATAACACAGATTAATTATTTAGCATGGGAAATGAGGTAAAGTGAAACATTAAATAGACAAAATAGTTTAACACTCAGCCTGCTATTTGTGAGTAATGGACTCCATGTTTTTAAATACTGAAGATATGATACCTGTGATACTCTGATGTAATTTATCATGATATCCAGGTTATATCACTGTACAGTACCAACCTGTCCTGTGATGTCAAGCCTTCGTACAACTGATGCAAAAAATTATAGGAACCGTGAAAAAACTGAATGTGTATGTGGACAAATCGCACAGGTCTACTAACTACATTTCCATTTCTTTACTATTAAACACCAAGTATTATATCCACTGGTACGACCAAAATAAAAATCGCAAAGAAATCTACATGCTCTATAATGAAATCCCTATGTTATAGGTTGATATTGGGAAATTGTAAGGTTCTCTTCCTGCATGTGTAATGGACCCTTTCATGTGTTACAATGAAACTGAATAGAAGCTAAATAAACAAAAAAAGCCTGAGCTTATTACTAGTACCTCTAATAACTTAAATACATAAAGAAAATGACCGTATAATAAAAATCTAGGTTGTGCTCAAATGAATGCTTCACTGATCTATTTTATGAGCAATAAGCATACAATCGTGAATTTGCATCCAAATACAAGTACTATCTTCAAGGCATAGCAGCAGGCAAAACACTGCGCACACACACACGCACAATCAAGGGGTCTCCTTTTATTCCTGGAGGGCAGAATGGACAATAGGGAACTGAATTACATCAACAAAAGCACTGCCTGATACGAGATGGGCAGACAGCAGAGCAGGAGAATGGGGGAAGACAGAGAAAAAAAAGAATGGAAGAATTCAATAGAGGCTCTCTAAAAAGCGCAAGAAAGACTGGTGTTCAAAATTTCAGCCATCAGACAGTCAAAACAAATAAAGCACGCTGCTGTACAGGTACACAGCTCAATATGGCCCACTGGGCCAAGTTCCGGCAGGGAAGAGGAGGCAGGGCTTTATGCTCATACAGATGAGCCATTAGCTCTCTCTCTATCCATTTTGAAAGAAAGGTTTACGGAGACCACTGGTGGGTTGAAGAGAATGAAGAAAACCAAGTCTCTTTCTCCTTTGAACTAATGTATCCCCAAAGTTTTGTTAAAGCCTCGTTATTTACTCCTGCACTGAGCCCACAGTCATCCCCAGGAGTGTCAGAGAACAAGGTATTAATATGAAAATGCTGAGAGTTATTGCCATGAAGGACTGTGGTGCTCCAGTGCAGATCAATAGTGAAAAATTGAGGATCTATCCATTTGGGACGTTGTTAGTGATTTTTTTTTTTTGAATGGGAATCCAGCTTAAGCTGCAGGCATGCATCATGGTTATGCATCAAGTCTAGTGGTAGGCCAATGCTGCAGTCAAGTTCTCACACATGCATAGTAAGAGTCAGTTTTGATGCATGAAGGTCCACATAATGCTTTGTCATGGCAGACTTTCCTACTGAGCCATGTTACTTCAGTTCAAGACAAACAGTCCACTAATGCAGCTGCAAATCACGTCAAGCACGTTACAAAGTGGATTTCTTTGTATGGTGCATAAAACTGTCATTATAAGAAAAGCGCACAGGCGTATCAAAGCAGCCGTGTTTATCCTGGAACACTTGGTGTGAATGGAAGAAAATGACTCTGGACAGGTATGAAAAAAATCAATCCCCTGGAGGGTCACGGTGATTAAGCCGACATTTTATGACAAAGCTGTTCTCTCCTCTATGAATAGTTGCCCATCATAGCGTTAAAAAATGCAGTTTATCACTCCACACCTCATGCTGAAGTCTCAAGCCCAAAATCTAGCAAGAAAGACTAACCTGCTTAAAGCTTGAGTCAGTTTCACTTCTTCCTTAATGTTATCAGCAAAGCAGAAGAATGTGACTTCTGGACCTCACAACTCAATTCGCCACGGTGTCAATGCTATTTTTTCCCCATTTTCTTCTTCTCTTTTAAAAAGATTTAGAGTAAGTGAGAAAGGTTGTAATCACACACGATGGATAAGAAATCGTACTACATTACACACATCTCCGGATTAAAGCATCAACAGATAAGCATCTCTGATCTGCATTTTGACAATCAGCCATGATTAATAATGTATGTGGATAATCGGTGATTGGTGCAGACCTGACTGCTGTGCATTAATGTGTGAATTCTCTGTGGTGCAGTTATGGAGTTAGTTCATCCTCCAAGACACCTTCCACTAAATGCTTCCTCTCAGCAAAAACACTGCTCCTTCCATCATTTTAAATCCTCCCAAACTGCCCAGGAGAATCAAAACCCCACAGAATGTCAAATTCAAGAACAAGAAGGACAGCAATAAACCCAGATCTACTCTGCCGGAAAAAGAAAGAAAAAAAAAAGTGCTGCCTTAACATTCATTTTCTTCCAACTAATAAAAAAAATTTTTTTTAAAAAAGACCTGTACCAAAGAAGAAAGCTGTAGCGAACACTCTTGGAAAACAGTATGGAGGCATCATGTGGTCATCATCCTGTTACTGCCTGCTAAGGACCAAAGCTAACATTTGGCAAACTCTTTTGTTCCTGATCCTAATAAAGCAGTATGCATTATACAAATAAAATAAAAAAATCATGTTCATGTGTCTGGATGACTAGAATATACCACTCTGCCACTTCTATAAGCGCATATTTAAGCCTGTCACTGTCTCTCTCTCTCTCTCTCTCTCTCTCTCCCTCACACACACACACACCAACACCCCTGCAGAATTACAGTGCAATCACATTAATAAAAAGCCCATCATTAACAAATGAATATTTATATGATCATTAAAAATCATGATTTTGTTAATTTCTCTTGTTTCTTTTGTTTTTTACAACTGAATAATTATCCTTATTTGGTTAAACTAACACTTGGCATGTACCATCAAATACAAAAGCTGGAACAGATCATTACATATAGACTCATCCCGAACTTAGACTAAAACAGGCTTTAATCAGCATCAAGAGGAGGCACCAAATATTACAGTGAAAATGGTTTGCATTACAGATCCACATTCAATTTAACGATACAAATTTTTTTCTTATTATGGACTATTTTATAATACTGCACAAAGGATCTCATAAGCCTGTTTCCTACATACCAGGACCCGGAACCTTCTGACTGGTCCTTTTAGATGGGTGCCCACGGAATTGCCATCTGGCTGGTGTGAATGATTACCAAGGCAACAGCCAAGTGACCTGAGACCAGAAGGAACCAAGGTCACAGAACCCGCTCGCTCTCCATTCTGTGTGATCTTGTTTATGCCACGAGGAAATTCTCAGTCAGAAAATGTTAAAAAGTGAAAAGTTTTTCATTCTCAGTTTAGGAAATAAAAGAAGGAGAACAAAAACATATTTGTGTAATCACAAACAGAAGCCTAACTTATTAAACCAAATCTAGTATAGAAATTTTTTTTTTTTTAATCAGAAATCTCCATGAGTGGCGTTGTATTTATAATATTCAAGATGATCAACTCCTATGAACCAGGCGATATTATGGAAGCACCCTTGAGGTAAAACAGCAACATAGCATTTGGCTTTTAACTTATTGTAATTGGAGGGCAACCGTCCCGACACCCAGGACACACAGAGCCCAGACACAAATATCATCTGACACGGCCATATGCAACGCTGCAGACCAACACAGACAAAAGAGGGTAATAAATCAACTGTCAGCCACAGATCCCCCACTTATTCCCCCACTGGTCGATACAAGTAGACTATTTCCACCCAAGGGGTCTAAGGTTAGAGCACAACAACTGACGAGAAAGACAATATAAAATTTTTGAGGAAGGCATTATTGAAATCTGAGCTTGTATATAGATTTGTGATGCAAACAAATTGTCAATATGACTCACTTCTATGGTTTCATAGATCTCTCTGATAGTTTTGTTCTGTCTATTGTTTCATAGTCTATATTTACGGATAATGTATAGATCTCCGTGTAGTTCAAGTTCATAGGTAGGTGAGGGTACAAAGGTAGACGCTGTGGCCACAATAGCCAAGAAGAGAAATAGGGGAGAAAAGCAGTTGCGAGAACAAACATCATGTCCACCCAAAATGTCGTGATTTTGTTTCATTGTTCCCCTGATGTTAAAGATGCTCGTTTGACTGCATGCATTAAAATATACAATGTTACCGTGAAATTCTGTAGTTTGCAATTCCTTTACAGTTTATTACATTTTATTATCATAAATGTATCTATACTTTAGCCAAGTAAAATTAGATTTTGTGCTTCATTTCTCCACGTCATTACTTACTCACATTCACAGCACTTTTTACTTTCACTCATATCTCTGCAACTTACTACAGTGAACTGTGCGAGACCTGCAGTTTGACATCTATTATCATTTGCATGTGCACTTTTAAGAGAATACAAACCGATGCAAAGACAATATATTATTCGTGACCCTCTGTAAATATTCATCTTATTATAGACATTAAATATGACACTTGAAGAATGCGTTGTGTGAAAATCACTTATCTTGGAGGGCAGAGCAAACATCTAACTGATGTCTAAGAAATTTTATTTAAATCCAAAATTTACAAGCCGATTTAAACTAGTAATATATTTCGTCACATGTCAATGCGGGCTGGGGTTTTGGTTGTACGTATAAGCAAACCCAATCTAATGTGATACAAAGAAAAATGAAGGATGCTGACAGAGCATTCAGTAACTAAATTCAGTCTGCCTTGAATTGTCATCGAGTGCAGGTGAACACATCAATAAGCCGGGCCAGGTGTGACCTAGACTAACTTATGGAACAAAGTAGTGCCTTAAGACTTGCATGTGCAGACGTGTGCATTCTAAAAACTGAGAGAAAGAGGATTTGCACGCATGGAATTGTGGGTTTAACAAGTGGTCAAACCCTGCAGCCTGGCAAAATCAGGGGTATTGGCCATCACTATTTAGACATAACTACACACATTACACGCGTGTAAATGAGGCAAAACTCACATTTGGCTTTTAAAATACAATTCCAGAGTTCATGTAATGACTTGCAGTTACCTAGAGTTTAGAATAACACTGAGTCCTCAGTGTGTGTATAGTCCACTTCATTCCAAGCTCACTACAGTAACCCTGCTCATCACTCTGCACGGGGATCTCCGTGAAAATACATTTGCTCTTTGCACAAATCAATATCAGTGTCGATCGTGTCTACGGAGACGGAAACATAACGTCGCGAGCAGTGTCTATATGTTTGGAAAAACTAAAACGCGAGCGAACCGCTTCACTGCTTCAATCACACACATTTAAACCCGTCAGTGTCGGTGAGCGACTCCGAGCGCGCGCGCATACACACACACACACACACGCGCGCGCTCTCGGCCACACACCGCGGCGCAAAACGCGATTCCTCTCCGGCTCGGCTTTTTCCCTCCATGCTCCCGTCATTTCTCATGTTACAGGACATCAATCACGCGCCTCAGACGGTGCCCTTGCGCCGGCCCAGGCTGATTTACAAACATTAGCAGGGAATGCAATTACACAGTCCTTGGCCGAGCAACGCTCACAATGCGGGGAGAAAAAGCAGGCAGACACAAAAACACGCTTTGCGTTGTGCAAGCTGCCACACAGCAATAAAAACATAGCAGTTTGATCCGCGTGATTGCATCGCAGCGCAATGTCGGTGCTCGTGACCAAACCTTTTGTCTCTGGTCGAGCGGTGACCGCATTATTTACGCAGGAAAAAAAAAAAAACACACGTATAGTGACTGCGCAGAAGCTGTAGGCTATCCCTTTGTTAATGAAAATAATTAGCGTAGCGTAACAATCAGGTGCGATATTTCAAACAACGGAGACCTGGGGGTTTAAAATAAGCCGTATTTTGCTCTTATTACGGGAAACGAGGCTGTAGCGTGAAAATAATCAACATAGTGAAAGTTAGAATATTTGCGAACATAACAGCATGATGTGCTCAAGTTATCCTTATACTTATACTAATAAACAAAAATATACAAAGCTCAACGTAAGAACTTTTCCTAACAAGCCCATTCGTCGTGCAGACCTGGTGAAGCTGCACATCACAAGTGCGGGCTCGGATTAATACAAACATGCAGCATTACGGCACGATTATTGCCTTTACCATAAAATAACATCTCCTGTGCGATATAAATGTCAATAAAACACGAGCCGGTTCCTGCCAGCACGCCTCATCACCACCCGCACTCGGGTTAGTCACGCGCCGCCTCGTAAACTCATCAGAATAAACGCCTTTTAAAAAGTTAAGTGCACACACCAAGACTCGCGAGAGCAGTAAAAGTTTCCATGCCGAAGCACGACAGGCGATAAGCGGAGGAAATGCTCAAGAAAGAAGCGAGAAAGGCTCGGGAAAGCAGTGGATGTAGAGAGGCACCGCGCTGCTCTCCGCTCCGCTCCGCCGCTGATCAATGACTGAACCGAACAAAGGCAGAACAGGATCAATTTCTAATAACTATCAATGCAACGGCTTTTGTTTCGCCCCGAAAAGTCGCAACGAAACAAAATTACCTTCTTTGCATCGTGTAATACCCCGTAAATGACTATTTACTGCAGTGAGGTGAGAGAGATGACCTACCTGCAGCCGCCGTAGATCAAATTTCTTCCAATATTGAAACATCGATCCCACATCGGCGGCCATCTTGGGGTATATTGAGGAGATTTTTTTTGCACCGGCTACAATAAATATATGGGCTGGATTCCCCTCGTTAAGCAGCGTTGACGCTCCTCCGCGTGAAAAAAAAAATGTTATGAAAATAGCAGCCCCCCTTAAAAACTTAACGTTGATGAGTGAAGACGCGGGGCGACAGGACGCGGGATCATGCGTTTATAAAAGTAGAAGAAAACGCACTCGGGTGGCGGCGGTCCTGGGATTAACTGGTCAAGTGCACTTGATTTTGGTTCGGGAAAGTTATCGATACTGACGTAACGCGCTGATCGATATTGTCTGGTATCGGAAAGGAGAACATCGGAATAATTAACGTTGTTTTTTTGTGTATAAAATAAATGAATACGGAATTAACAAAGTTAAATATTTGAATGTACATTGCCGTCGACACCAACATACTGTATACTAAAGCTTCTGAAATATGAACAACTATAAATAACAGTCAAGCTTTTGTGATTTTCGAACTGTTTCTTGTCATCTCATAAAGCAAATAAAACTATTTTTATGAAGATAAACCTGACACGTGGTTATCTATACGATGGATGTGTAGCGTGTGAAAGACAAAAAAAAGTATACATTTTTGCTTGGAAAGATGATAATAATAATAATAATAATAATAATAAT
>JAQMYK010000039.1:18133204-18150867 GCA_030014345.1 Clarias buthupogon | reverse complement strand
TACCATCCATGAGTTTAATTTAAAAACTAAACATTTAATGTTTATGACACTTACATCCAATTTGCATAATAATTTGGTACTCGGTGTATGTTAATGTGAATACAGATATACTTATACTTCTTGAACATTTCCACATTTTATCACCTTACAACCACAAACGTAAATGTGTTTAATGGAGTTTTATGTGATAGACCAACATGAAGTAGCACATAATTGGAAAGGTAAATGATAAATGTTGAATGTTGTCCAGTGGAATTTAGTTATGGCTATCAGAGTAAAGGGGCTAAATGCAAAATGATGTGCCACTTTATGTTGGTCTATCACGCTCGTGTACCCGGAGGAAACCCACCAAGCACGGGGAGAACATGCAAACTCCATGCACAAAGAGACGAACCTGGCCAGGAATCGAACCCAGACCCTGGAGGTGCAAGGCAACAGTGCTAACCACATAAAATCCCAATAAATACATTTGTGTTTGTGGTTTTAACATGACAAAATGTATAGAAGTTCAAGGAGTATGAATACTTTTGTAAGGGACTGTATGTACAGTACACCCAGTTAACTCTACTTTCTGCAGTCTTTTTTACGGAATGTCAAACTTGGTAAAAGTTCATTATATCCATGATGAGGCACACAAATGTATCTTGTGTGTGTGTGTGTGTGTGTGTAAGTAATTGACATTTATCTGTCTGGAAAGGGTTACAAAACCATTTCTAATAATTAAAAGCATGGCGAACCTTCCCAGGAGTAGCCTGCCTACCAAAATGAGTCCAAGAGCACAACGAAGATTCATCCAGGAGCTCTTAAAATAATATAGAATAACACCTGAAGATCTGAAGTCCTCACTTGCCCCAGTTAAGGTCAGTGTTCATGGTTCATGATTCAACAATAAGAAATAAACTGGGCAAAATTTCATCCATTGGAGAGTTCCAAGGTCAAAGACACTGCTGGCCGAAAAGAACACAAAGGCTCATTTTGCATTTGACAAAAAAATCTTGATCAACTTTTTGGAGGGTGTGCATCCTGTTAAATCTGGTGTAATCCTAACACAGCATTTCTTAAAAAGAACATTATACCAACAGTCAAACATGGGGATGATAGTGTGATGGCCTGGGGCAGCTTCAGGACAGGGACGACTTGCCATAATTAATGGAACTCTGAATTCTGCACTCTACCAGAAAATCCTGAAGAAGCAATGTCCGGCCATCAGTTTATGACCTCAAGCTCAAGTGCACTTGGGTTACGCAACAAGACAATAGTCCGAAACACACCAGTTAGTCCTTCTGAATGGTTCAACAACAACAACAAAAAAGAGTTTGGAGAGGCCTAGTCAAAGTCCAGAATTAAATTGAATTGAAATGTGGCATGACCTTAAACAGGCTCTTCATGCTTGAAAACCCTCCAGTGTACTGTATTTAAACAATTCTGCAAAGAGTGGGCCAAAATTCCTCCACAGCGATTTACTGTATTAGGTTATTAGGTTTAGGTGGCAATTACTTTTTCACATAGAGCAAGGAAGGTTTTTAAAACCTCTTTTAAATGAAATTGTCATTTAAAATTTCTTTTTACACAAATAGAAAGAATTAAAACAGGGGGTACTACCTTTTGAACATGACTGTCTACACTTCCAATCAAAAGTTTGGACATACCTTCTAATTCCATGTTTTTTTTTCCTGATATTTATTTCTTTTTTACACTGTAAAACAATGCTGAAGGCATCCAAAATATGCAATAATTACCTTTGAACAGTTGATATTGAGATGTGTCTGCTGCTTATTCTCTGTAAAGTCTTCATAATAGACTCTAAATGAACTTCTCCTCTGCAGCAGAGGTAAGTTGTGGTCTTGCTTTCTTGGGATTCTTGCTTTCATTCAAGGTGTGTGATGAAAAGAAAATGCAAATGCACTTAACAAAACTGTTCTTGTAAGAACTATTCCAGAACAGCTCCTATTCGTGTCTTAAAATAATAAGTGACTGTTATTGTTACTTAATTACCTGATGCCATAAGTATTATTTCGTAGTTTAAAAAAACAACAGTATTGTTGGTTTTATATTTCGCTTGGATGTTAAAAGTTGCAGTAAGTAAATACAGCTGGATAAAAAAAATTGTGTTTATTTCAGGCTGCAAAGTGTGCAAAATGTGATTATTTTGATTATGTGATTATTATGTGATTATTATTAAGGTGGGGTGATTCTGTTCTATACCCACTGTAAATGCTTAGTGAAATCAAATCGTTAAAAAAACAACAGTAGAAATCACGGCTATGTTTAATAGCGAAAGTAATAGCATTTCCACACACACAAGAGAACTTAAGAAATTGGGACAGAACAACTGTGTAAGGCTATTCAGAAAAAAATGCTTAATTTTGCTAAGGCCTATAAAGAATGGTCTGTGGAACAGGTCATGTGGTTTGACGAGTCTTTTGGTCAGGTCTAGGTTCGGCAACATTGAGGACATAGAAAAAAGAAGAAGAAAAGCGCCATAGCAAAATAAGGCTAGCTGATGACATGAATATCTTGAATGACAGGTTTTTCAAGACTCAAAACAAAAGCCAAAAATGTCAGGAAGCCTACAGAACTCTTCCTTAAGACTACATTAAAAATACAAGAAAGAAAGGCCATTGGAAGCAAAATATGAACAAATGAGGGGCGGCTCAAGACTTTGGATAAAAATCCAATAAAGCACAAGTAATAAACCTATAGTAGAATACAATTTATAACTCATATCACTACTTTCAAAGCATTTTCAAAAATGTAGTAAAAATTCTCTCCCAGCACCTCTACACTTCTACGGTGTACTTTGTCTGTCATTCTTTCTCTCTGCTACCATTGTCTCCACCATCATCCTCAGTGTCACTGGCACACACTAAAGTGGGTAGTTCTGATTTGTTGACTTCCTCCTGATCATTCTCCACAGCCCCAAAAAGCAGAGAACTGATCTGTATATGAGAGAAAAACTGCTATAAATGTATTAGACATGCATCTTGCCTTTACTGCCAATCTTGGGGTAAATGTACTCAGATCTTCTGGTATCATTTAAGCATTAGAACCAAATGACACAAATGAATCTGAATACTGCTCTAACCATAACATATTTTTATCAAATGGTGACATTCCTACAATGGGTCAGAAACGATTATGGCATATAACCTGCATATTTCTAACCTTTAAAGTGCCTGGTGCTACTGCTGTGGTCAAAGCAGATCCATAGCTGACTCCATTCAAATAATGTCTGGATTTTGGAAAATCATCTCCTCCCCCAACTAGCTGCATGAGCTTCTTCATGTGGAAGACTGGTCTGAAGAATGGACTTCCCTGGCTAGAGGCCACCTGCTCCTCAACTGAAGAAACTGTACATTGAGGTGCTACATCAGTAACATCTGCCTCTACTGGACCATCGTGTATAGAGACACCCACTATACTGTAAAGAACAATATGATTAAATGTTATTTTTTATATCATTTTTATTTTATTTTATTATTGTATTGAAAATACATTCACCGGCATATATTTTATTACGTACAACTGCCTGTTTATGCAAATAAATAATTAGCTAGTCAGAAACTCATTGCATTTAGTTATATAGACATGGTCAAGATGATCTGCTAAAGTTAAAACCGAGTATCAAAATGAGGTAGATAGGTGATTTAAGTCACTTTGAATGTTTGATGGTTGTTGCTGTTCTGAATTCCACGAAAAACCATCTCTAGGGTTTACAGAGAATGAGCAAGTTTCCGGTGAGTGGCAGTTCTCTGGACAAAAATGCATTGTTGATATCAGAGGTCAGAGGAGAATGGCCAGACTGGTTTGAGCTGATAAAAACACATCAGTAAATCAAACAATATCTCGTTGCAACTGAGGTATGCCGAAGAGCATCAACGATGCATAACACATCAACATTGATGCAGGGCTACAGCAGTGATAGACCACACCAGGTGCCACTCCTGCCAGTTACTCTAAGAACAGGAAACTGAGACTACAATTTACATGGGCTAACCAATAGAATAATTAATGGAGAAATGTTTCTTTGTATGATGAGTATTGATTTCTGTTGTGACCTTCAGAAGGTAGGATCAGAAACAGCATGAAAGCATGAATCCACCCTGGCATTTATCAACAGCTCGGGCTGGTGCTGATGTTGTAATGTTGTGGGTAGATTTTACTGGCATACTTTGGGTCAACTGAGCATCATTTAAATGCACACCCTACCTGAGTATTGTTACTGACCATGTCCATCCCTTGCGCCAGCAGCAAAAGTTAAAATCATCTCAAACTGGTTTCTCAATCATGACAATTAGTTCACACTCTATACAAATGACCTTCACAGTCACCAGATCTCAATCCAATAGAGTACCATTAGGATATGTGCAGCTGACAAATCTGTAGCAACTGTATGATGCTATCGTTAATATTGACCATAATCTCAGGGAATGTTTCCAGCACCTTGCTGAATCTATGCAAAAAGAATTAGGGCAAAAGGTTGTCCAACCCAGTACTAGCAAGATGTATAGGTCTTCTGATCTAAGATGATCCATCTGATCTAAGATGGTTATCAATAAATCAGCTTATTGTTCTGTACATGGTGCTGCCTCTAATGTATTTGAGGCTCCTGGGTCACTTTGAAAGGGGACAGACAGACACTAGACGACGACTGAATTATTTTATCAGTAGGTTTTCAAAATTCTGTGTTTAGCTGTCACGCTTTAAATGAAAAAAAAAGGGAAATAGAACTCTCATTGCACAATTCACAAATAATTATTGTGTTAGGAATGGCTCTTAATTGAAACAATAGTCAATGTGACTATTCATGCAATCAATTTGCATGAATGAACAGATTCAAAGAGATTGTTAACTTTAGAACGCTAGCCTCCTTCAAAACATTTTTACTTCTTTTATTACTGGATTCTAACATTGTAATCACTACAGGAATTCACAATTGCCATACCTTGTTTGTTTATTCAGCATATTCTTGCCTACACCAATCTTATTAGTTTGTTAGTTAATTAGTAGGTTGATTAGTTAGGAAGTAAATAAGTATGCAAGTATTTACTTACTTACTTGTTATCAAATATGTATATATGTAGCTAATGACAAATTTAAATTTTTACAATAAAAAAACATAGAAGATATATTGCTAATCCTAATAGAATGTTGTTGTTTTTGTTGCATGTACAGTTGCATGTATACAGTAAAAACAGCATGAAACTTACTTAACTAACGCTAATTCGCTAACGTTAAGCATAAAAGCAAAGCAAGTAACAGCAAGGACATCTCTGACAATGTGACTAATGAAAATGCAGGCAGGTTCTCTGGTCACCAAGGAAGATACATTTGTTAGTTTGTTTTTTCATATCTATATAGAATATCTGTAAATTATACACAAATTAGGTGAATAAATTATATGTTTGTGTTATTGTTTGGCATCAGGATGCAACTACCAGGTCCAAAGGTTTTTGAGCAAGAAAACACCAAGATGTTGTGAATTCCGCGGCAGGCCATTTCTTCACAGATACAGTACACTGTCTGGCCAAAGTCACATACTCTAACATTTAGCTTGACTGCCTTTAGCTTTAAATAGGGCCACAATGTGGTGCCCAACTCATGTTTAAAAATGATGCCTCATGCTCCCAGAACATCTCTTTTACTATTTGAATCTCGAAATATGCCATCAGGGAAGAAAAGCTCAATAGATGTGATAACCTCATCATTCAGTACTAAATTTCTTTGCTGAGCCTAGACCTGAACTAGTGAAGCAACCCTCGCTCATAAAACTGCCTCCAGAGGCTGTACAGTGTACACTATGCAGGATGGGTGCATCGCTTCATGCACTTCGCTTCTTACCCTGATGCCCTGTCGCTTTGGAATGGGGTCAATCAGACCACATGAGCTTTTTCCAATTTCTAATCTTTATATTTCCTTGCAAACAAAAGCTTTTTTTCTGATTAGTCTTAATAACAAGTGGTTTTCCTATGGCCACACAACTATTTAATCCCCGTGAGCTCTCGTCACACTGAATGTAGAAAATCTCTTACCTTCACTATTAAGCATAGCTGTGATTGCTAAGCTTCTTTTTTTTTTAGCAATGACCAATTATTTAAGTGATCTCCAATCATAAGCATATGATTTTATTCAGATCACATTTTGTCTGGAAAGTTGATAATTCAGCGTTATCCTTTCAGATTTTAATAATGTGTTAGACAAAATCAAATTTCAGTAATTTCATATTATAATCTCCTTAGTCCTTCTTTACTTGATGCAGCTCAATAATGTGACTCTCCTGAAAAGTGACTTTTTTGGCCAGGCAACTAAACAAAACTTGTATGACATTTACCACTTAGTAATTATAATAACTAAGTTAGATTTACAATTTACAAGCCTGATCCAGGAAAATCAACAGATCTCTAACTGCAGAAAATATGCATTTGTCTTTAGGGTTGAAATGCTAGGAAAGGTTTCTGAACCAGTTTCAGGATATAAACAACTGTTGTTTATATCTAAAGCATTAAAATCTTCATACACATAGTGTGTTTGCAAACATCATTTACATCAAATGAAACATTTGTTTCTTTATGTAATGATAATTTTGGGCAAAAACCATTTCAGGAACTTCTGCATTCTAAAAAGTTTTGTGTCTGATGCTGTTAATTAAGTTTCCATCAGAATTCCCCAACATTCCACTCACTACCTGATACAATCAGTGACCTAAACACAAACAGAAGCTGGCTTTCATTAAGCCTATACAAAATAATAAACCTGAGTTGGGGAACTGTCAGTAAATGTACGATAAATAATTTTTTTCCTTTGCAACACCTGACACATCAAAAATATTTTAGTTACTTCTAAATATTAAATAGAACTATAATACATAAATTAAATGTAAAAATCTGAAACAAATCCACCTCATAGTGTATACAGTATGTGTGGTTTCCTGAAGTGAAATATGATTCATTTTTGAAGGGTTATCAATCGGAATAATGATTTCAACAATTACAAATCTGATTGGAAATTGTACAAAAAAGAATTTTTGGGGGATTAATTTGACATTAATATGGTCTTTTATATGTGAATACAACATTCTACACAAAGTATTAAACACAAAGCAATCTTTTTTTTTTTTGGCCTGTCCCATTAAAATTCAAAATTGTAGGATAAAAACATTTATGTAGGAAACATATTAAGTATGATATTCCCACAAGATATTCATTTCAGATTACACAATTTGTGACCGCAACTTAAACATTTCTGGTTAAAGTATGTATTAATCAATGTTAAACAAAATGTTATCACATGTACCCATACCTGATTAAAAAAAAACAGAGGATCACCTCAGCAGCCCTGAACTTTTCCACAAACAAGAGACCAAATATCATGCAAAGATAAATCTGACATTTAAAGTTGTTGGCTGTGTCACCTGTGTGCTGGAGCTTCCTGGCCAATAAGTGCCTGTGATTGATTCTCACTGGTTGGATCCATTAGTGTAGCCAATACTACTACAGCCTCCAGCAACATATCCTCCAATCTGAATGACACCGGACTGAAAGAGAATATTCAGCACATGACAACTGACTATCAAAAATGTTTATTTTCTCTGTATTGATTGATTACTAATGCACCCTTACTTTCCAGATGAACCAAAGTGGACAGACACTTGTAGGCCATGAGACTCTGCAAATGTCAGCAATCCCTAAAAACAAACACATGATATTTAAATGTCCAACTCATGTTCATAGCACCCTCCGTCACGATAAAGGTCTAGGACATCATGAAAGAACATTACCATCCATCACATCAGCAATCTACAATATATAGCCATTTAGAACATACTGGTCTGATACAGGTTTGTATGACCCCTCTCCTCCATTAAATCTGTTCAGGTTTATTACTTACTTGGAAGAAGTCATGGACACTGTGTGCTATCCAACTCTGTAACTCACTGTGACAGTTTAGTGGCCCAGCAGTGCAGCTGAGTTCAGACATCTGTCTTTCTCTATCAGCCGCTGACATACACACAGCAGTCTTTATGGATACCATTCAGGATAGCCAGTCCAGACACGTGTAATGAATGCTACCACTATGAGGGAATTCCACCACTTACTCAGGACAGTAGATTAGATTAGAAGAAATGTGGATCTAAATGTATATCTTAAATTAAGATAAAAATATGTAGCATATATACACACAGTCCTAAATCATTTTACTATGTGCTTCCTGTGATTGTGGGTTATTATTTTTAGGTCTTCTGTGGGCTTACAGTTAATAAATGTGAAAGTTAAAGTCGAAGCAACTGTGCACTAGGCAAAATAAGTCAGAATAAAAATTAATATGAACACACTATTCCGAAACCACATATTTAGTATTTCGACAACAGTACTAACACACAATTCTCTGACATTTATATGAGATTTTTTCAGTGACTATGGAAAACTATTTTACAGTACCAGAAGCTATTCTCAATGGTGTACGCACTCTCTTAATGGCATGCTAGTTTGATGGTACCTGTACCATGGTACTTATTTGCTGATAAAGTACATGTACCATACTATGGTACATGGTGTTACCATTGTACATACCTTCGTACAACAACACATATAGTATGGTACGTGATTCAACCATGAACTGTAGTATGATGCAACACTATGCAACACATACCAGGGAGCTGTCAAAAATTTTATACATGTTATGGTACTGCCTATACTATACCATACCAATAATATGTACTAACATATCTAACAGGGTACAGTATTTACAAATATACTATATTCCTGTAGATAACTACGGAATTTTGATAGCCCCTGCGGTACCCAATAAATACCATGGTAGTCACCGTGACTTGTAGTACACACCATATTATTACCACGATACATCCTGATGTAGCTACCATGGTAGCCCAGTAACTATCATGGTATTCAATGAGATATGGTTGTACGTACCATGATGCTACCATGGTACCACAGTAATAATGGTAAACTATAGAACATACCATAGTAAAAGTTCTTATGGGATATGAAGCATTTTTGGTCCAGCTTTAGTCACAAAAACAATACATGCAAAAGTATCTCAAAGATCATTATAATTTCATGTGAATGAAATATATTTATGGAATGTTATATATGTGGAATGTTATACTGTATGTATCAAAGCTCTGTTATTACTTTTCATTTAGTTTGTTTTGATTTAAATGTTCACAAGCATGCTAAGCTCACTACAATGCTGTGTCTTGCTTGTACTTTATGTTGTTTGCAAACATGGGCCAAATGCTACTACAATTATTATTTACATCATTAAACATACTTACTTACAGCATTAAACATTAACTTACTGAGAACATCAAATACCCTCCACTTTGTTTCTTAAGCGAACATTTCTTAGTTCATACCCGGAGTTCCTTGAGACAGAAGGTTATATCCGAGTCCATCCTGAGGTGGAAGAAGTCAAACTCATCGTGATGTAGAAACATCTCTGTATACATGACACGATCTGTGAGCAAACCATATAAAAATTAAAGCAGTTATGAAAACAATTTTTCTTGCTTTATGCAGTATTTCTATTGCAGCACATCACAGAATCTGAAAATCACTGAAATAAACTCCTGACCAATTTCTTCATCAAAGTAATTCTTCAGTATCACCCTACTAGGTGATATCGATAGTGTGATTTCCTCTTGTGAGACAGGGAAGTGCATCACAACGTCACTGAGAAGTCTGAGGAAATAGCAAAATCTCTTGTGTTTAAATAAAACATATAAAATAGTATAACATATTTAAAGATTCCTCAATATCCAAAAAGTGGTTTAAACATACAATGAAAATACGAGAGACATCTTGTGTATAATATGTACTTATTAAGGGAAAAAAATCTATGATTTTTTTTTAATAAGACAATGTGTCACAATTATTCGTATCCCCATAAATTCTTATAAAAATAATAATACACTCACAGGACACCTTTATATTTACTTATTCATGCAACTTTCTAATCAGCCAATTGTGTGGCAACACTGCCGTACAGTGGATAAAATAATGCACATATGGTGTACCATGTCAGGTTTCATTTCTGGCAGCCAAGAACAGTAAAATGAGTGTGAGCGAGTGTGTGCATGTGATGGATTGGCATCATGTCCAGGGTGTACTAAACCCTGTGCAAGATTAGGGTTATAGAGAATGGATTAGAGAATGGGGAGTTAGTGAATTTAAAGGACTGGGAACGTGAAGCTTAAAGAGACATGGTTGTAGGTTTGCACAAGATAGAATAACATTCAGGTTATCCAGCCTGCTTTTTCACTATTGCACATAAACCCATAACTAAACTATTTGTAGTCCTTTCATATAACCACAAAGTGCAATGAAAATGAAATGGAATGATTATACACAAAATACTAAATGGCAGCAACAGCAACCCACAAGGTTTTGTTAAAAATTATGTTTTTTTATTGTTTGTAACAAATTTACACTCAAGCATTCTGGACCTGAATGTGTTTTCATACACAATTCATAAATATATCTAATAAATAGCAATGATTTATTTAATGACATTTATGACTGATCTGTAGGTCATTATCTTATACACAACAGGTATTGGCCTACTTTGGGTGTGCCTTTAAAATGTTGGGACACAGGTGAGCTGGAAAAACTGCTTGTAGTGCTTCACATTCTTGATACCCCAAATTATGTGTCTTGGTTATTCCTACAATTTTTAACACAAGATAGTGCATTTATGTATGATAAACTAAAAAGTCCAACATTCATGCAATCATATCTGTTATGGGTGAATATAATGTGTCAGACATCATCATGGTCAGCATGGAGCATGTGATCAACCCTGATCACAGAAGACTTACTGCCCGGTAGGTTTTTCGAGCTCTGATTTAACTGATCATCTAATTAACAACATAATTAACAACTCTGAATTGAAGTGGGTGTAACAAAGCGGGAAAACACTCTAGGATCAGGATTGAAAACCTGTGTGCTAGTACACAGCGCCCCCTAGTGCTACACATACAGCTGCAAGTATCAGCACAAGACACACGTAAGGTATTACTGTAAATGTTATACTTACCATTTCTGCATTTAAACTGGAATACCACCCTGCTGTCGAAGATGTTGATAGTTATCTCACATCTGTACACGCTGCGCTCTAATGTGGTGACGCTGCGGAAGAGGGGCAGCACCGACTGAAGAACACAAAAATAATTTGTCAACTAACTGCCAGTACAAATTGGACCCAAATTCTGAATGAATTACATATTAATAAGCCTGAATGTTAAAAAGAAGACTACTATCATGTTACTATCTTAAATTAAACATTAAAATTCAGCCTACTAACAGCTAACCAAAAGGTTCAATGTTATGCAGGGGTGGACAAATTAGTTTGCCAGGGAAGACAAGCAGATTACTGGATATTAGTTTTTTTTTTGCACAGTTACCTGCCAGAGAGTCAGCTTCAGCAGGCTGTTAATGAAGCAAGATCGCACGAAAAATAAGTGTAGCTGCGCTGTGATCCAGAGTGCTGAAGGCATCACAGCCAAGCTGATATTCAGAAAAAAAGCAAGACCTCTATGTAAGAAGCTACGTACCCAAAAATTGAGGAGGATAAACCATGGAGATGGTGAACAGGCTTTGGAATATCAGATCCGTTAACTTCTGGGGTGTGGGATTAAATTCCAAATAGTCTTAAATGGAAAGCCAGTGCACTTGTCCCATGCCAAGTAGGGGGTTACAGAGGGATTTGGGATTCTGTCTTGTGTTAGAAGTTAGTTAGTTTTCTAGCTCTTCTTAGGCATGAGTAAAACAACATGGGGTAATTCGGACAAACTTGGACAGTGCTGTTTTTGAATGTGGGTTTTGGAATGTAGCTGTGCTCTCCTCAGTATGGTGAACTGTACTGATCTACTTTCACCCATCTTGCAACCGAAAGTAACAATTGAAGAACACCTGTCGTTGAGTGATACATATAGTTAGCCATCTGAATGTTATTATTGTCTATTATCATCACTCATGGAAGGCATCTCGTCCAGTCAAATTACCCGGTTGAAACTAACTGTTGTATAATACAGTGTAATTAACTTGTTTTTCACTTCACTTGTTCAACAACCTGATAAAGAGAGAAAAAAATCTTTAAAAATGTAAAGAGAAAAGCAATGCCCCCAGGGAAATAAGGTGAATTATACAACAGTTGTCCACTAATTTGATTGCTGGTCATGCAATATTCCCAAAGTGCTCACCATGTAAATTTAAATTTCACATCCTGTTTCAAAAACATAACTAAAGTTGTGTTTATCACTGGAAGACATCAGAAGAAAATACTAATTATACTTTTTATAACTTTGGGCTTAAAAAGCTTGTCAGTTGTAGAAGAAAAGGAAGAAGGGACTCCCTTGATATTATTTTCATGTTAATGCAATACACAAGCCTTACTGCTTTTAACTTGGGACATGCAAGACAAAGTGCCACAGTCAAAAACAAAACCTTCATTATGCCTTCATAGCATTTATGTCACATGACCTCTTTAAACAAAAACAATCAGCAGGGAATAGCTTTCTGAATAAATTCATGCTTACTACATGTCAGAAATTAATGTAATTTGCCTTTAAAAGCAGTCCACACCACTGCATTGCATTTCACTGTGCAATTCTGTTTAGGATAAAAAGGCATTCATACAGTAGCAGTGTAAGAGAAATGCAATGCAAAGTGGAATTATTTGTCTGTAGCATGCATTAATACATTGTTTCCCATAGTCTGCATGGGAAAAAAGCTGAGTTAATTTGGTCTCTGGGCAAAGACAACATGGGACTTGGCAAGCATATTGGAGCTTTCATCTCCCTGGTGTGCTAGCTAATGAATTTATGATCCGTTCACCCATCATGCAGATTTTACAAGTGTTATCTGTGGAAACACTGAAGAAATCATGAACATTTGGAATTTATTTATACCTTTAAGGACACTTTGCATTTTGCAGATTTATTGTCCTGTTGGTCTGAAGTCGAGGAATAATGCTGGAAGAACATGGGAGAGAAGAGGAAACAAGCGTACGCAGAATGTGCCTTGTTCACTGTCCTAACAGCCAGCTTCAGGGTATAAAAAAAAGAAAAGAAATCTTACATTAACTATGTGTACATTTTATATTTGGTGTTCTTCAAGCTATGGCCAGTCTACATAAAAAGATGGCATCCAGCATACTTATTGGCACTGTGCCCTGGCCCTGATAATAACATTGTTTATATCTATATCAGAATGTTTGCCTGCATGGAGGGTAAAAGCCATTGTGTCTCCACTTCTTGGCATCTTCGCTACATTTGGGAGACTTAGCGGCATCTGTTTAGGACTTTCACTGACACAGTCAACTTCAAATTTATTCACACCCTCAATGAAGTCAAAAAATGGAATATTTACAAGGTACAGTGCCTTGCAAAAGTATTCATACCCCTTCATAACCCCTTGAACAACCACAAACTTAAATGTATTTTATTGAGATTTTATGTGACCAACACATTAATTGGCCCATAATTGTGAAGTGGAAGGAAAACAATAAATGGTATTTACATTTTTTACAGTAAAATCTTAAAAGTGTGGGGTGCATTTGTATTCAGCCCCCTTTACTCTGATACTCCTAACTAAAATCCAGTGGATCCAAATTCAGTAGTCAACAAAATTAGTAAATAGAGTCATCCGCCTGTGTGTAATTTAATCTCAATATAAATACAGCTGTTTTGGGAAGCCCTCAGAGGTTTGTTAGAGAACATTAGTAAACAAACAGCATCCTTAAGCCCAAGGAACAAACCGGACAGGACAGGGATAAAGTTGTGGAGAAGTTTAAAGCAGGGTTAGGTTATAAAAAATATCCCAAGCTTTAAACATTTCATGGAGCAATGTTCAATGCATCATCTGAATATGTAAAGAATATGTCATAACTGAAAACCTGCCAAGACATGGCCATCCACCTAAACTGACAGGTGGGGCAAGACATCCTGTTTGCAGTTTGTGACAACCCATATGGGGATGCAGCAAACATGTGGAAGAAAGTGTTTTGGTCAGTCTGCAAAAGATTTGAGACTGGGTGGAGGTTCACCTTTAAGCAGGATAACAACCCTAAACATATAGCCAGAGCTACAATGGAATGGTTTAGATCAAAACATATTCATGTGTTAGTCCGGACCTAAATCCAATGGCTAGATTTGAACATTCTCTATCCTCAGATGCTCTCTGAGTTTCATCAGAATAGAAGAAGAATAAGCAAATATTTCACTCTCTAGATGTCAGCTGGCAGAGATATAGGCCAAAAGACTGTAAAAAAAGCTGTAATTTCAGTGAAAGGTGGTTCTACAAAGTATTGACTCAGTGGGGTTGAATATAAATGCACACCACACTTATCAGAAAATTTAAAAACCACTTCCACTTCACAACTATGAGCCACTTTGTGTTGGTCTATCACATAGAATTCCAGTAAAGTACATTAATGTTTGTGGATGTAACTTGATAAAATGTGGAAAAGTTGAAGGGGTATGAATATTCAACGCACTGAATTTTCTACTGCAAGCCTATAGGGTCTTGAGGTCATAATTTCTTATTTTTAGACTTCTAGCACATTTACTGCATAATAGCAAAACAAAGCAGTTTTGCTATTATGCAGTCTCCTTAAATCTCTATACAATGAGTGAGGATCAGTCAAAGAGGATGGACAGAAAATACAGTGGACTAAACAACAAAAAAAAGATTTTCAAAGAAATTAAGATTCAAATGTATCTTAATGTACTAATGTACCATTAACACCAACACCTTAAAATAACTGATTAATCATAATCTGAAAGCATGACTATGACTATGAAAAAAATATTCTAAACTTCCTTCACCTTCCTATGTAAAAATTACATTTCATTGGTCATTCCATCCAATTTTCAACTCTCTCATTCTTATTGTTGTAGAATAAGAACAATTTTGCCAGAACAAAGTTGCCAGAACAACTTGACAATCTGAGCAAAGTCAGGACTTTAAGGAGGAGGACCACAGGTTTTAGGGTGATATACTGGACAGTCTCTGTTCGGTACAGTCAGGTTTATAAAACTAAACAATCTACCAGAAAGTGGACACAAAGCTTCACAATGACTGAATCAAGAAGATGGGGCCTGTCAAGTTTTAAAAGGTCCCCAAACACTTTACTATTATTTGGCAAAAAGGTTTATGTATCAGGCACTCATAAGAGGTCCACTTCGTCATGTAAAAAGAAAAGAAAATGCAATTTAGTGCAAAAAAAATTAGGTAACTAGCATCAGATCACAAAATAAAATACAAAAGAATGTGATGTGTTCATATCTACAGTATACGGTGTAAAAAAAAATTTAAAAAAAAAGAGGAAACATGTAGGGTAAAACATGTATGCTAATTAATTAAAATGATCTGCTTTCTTGCTTCCCCTGGCTGATGTAATTGATCTGGAAAAAGTTAGTTGCTATTCAGCATGCTAGTATGTGAAGAAGTTTTAGGGTAATGCAAATAAACACATGGTTAGCTCATCTGTACTAACAATTCAATTAAATTCTATTTTATTTGTATAGCACATTTGACAATTGTCATTATCACAAAGCAACTTTAAAAAAACAAAATTATGAAAATTTATATGAAATGTGGAAAATGTGTATAAATCAAAATGATTAGATTGTCCCTGGTGAGCAAGTCGAGGGCAACGGTGGCAAGGAAAAACTCCCTGAGATGGCAATAGAAACCTTGGGAGGAACCGGACTTAACAGGGAACCCATTCTCATTTCCGTGATAATGGATAGCAGGGATTGCAGATCAATCATACTGTAGTCATACTGTGTCTTACTAGCTATGAAAACAGCAGCCTATTGATGCACCCAAAATAATGAATTGTTGACACTGTTTATAAAATATTAAATAATTTTGTTCTTGTATATAAAATAATACAACTGGTCATTGAGTTTTCACCTAAAACTATAGGCATTACACTATATGTTCAAAAATATTTCTTATTACAATGATGATTGTCAAAAACTGGACCACGAATGTGGAAGAAGGAGACCTGGTCTGAGGAATCACATTCTCTTTTATATCCTGTACTATAGCCGTGCGTGTGCGTGTGTGTGTGTGACTTACCTGGTGACAAGCTGGCATCATGATGCACTATACTAAGAAGGCAAGCCGGCAGAGACAGTGTAATGCTTTGGGCAATTACTTGCATGCTGGGAAACCTTGGGTCCTGCCATTTATGTGGAAGTTACCTTCACACGTACCACCTACCTGAACAGTGTAGCTGACCAAGAACACACCATCATGTAAATGGTATTCCCTGTTGGCAGTGGCCTCTTTCAAAGCACATAAAGGATCTGTGGCTAATGCCAGAGTACCAGATGTTACAGCACACCTTCAGATGTCTCATCGTGTCCAGGTCTTAATGTGTCAGGGCTGTTTTGTTTATCATATTGACCTCATCCATCCACAGAAATAGTTGTGAAAACACATTACCATTTCAGAACTGAAACAAAGCTTAGATAAAATAAATGAATAAAATTAAAAAATAACAAATAAATAAATAAATAGTCTAGACTGCAGAGAGTAGTTCACACGAATACAGTATTAAGATCCAAAGATCTGTCCATAAATGTTCTCCAAAGTGGATATTAATCATTTTATATCTTGAGCTTCACATTTTAGCTCATATAAGGTGAACATAACTGCTGTGTTAACTGGTAACATGGTGATTGTGTTACCCCTTTCTCCAGTGGGTCCAACCAAATCTCCTCACCGATGCGTGACAGAGCATGAACAGCTTTAGCAAAAACTGAAGGAAAAAATAAATGTAAATAGGGTCAGAACATACAGAATATTTTTGTTTACCATACTGTATGTGTCTGTCGATCTGTGTGTGTGTGTGTGTGAGAGAGAGAGAGAGAGAAAGAGAGAGAGAGAGAGAATATGATGATGTTGAAGATGATGAATCCTACCTTTCACACAATTTCCTTCAATAACGCACTTCATTTTTTTATTTTTATTTTTTTGCAGTAATGTTTATGCTAATCAATAGTGGGTAGTCACAGGTAACTATCCAGCTAGATAGTAAATGTTACATTAACTACCGTTAGATAATTGACTAGTTCAGTATTTAGGTCAAAAATTGGTAAGCTACAAATAAAATTATTACATTAATTAAGTTAAATACATTAAAGTGACTTAAAATATGTAAATATTCTTATTTTCTCTTTGTCTTATACTTCATCCACAGGACTGCTAGCTAACCTGTTAAATAAGACGAGGGCTCGCGAAAGCGCCGCACGTGAGGAGTGTTCCGAGCGCCACCTGGTGGACCATGTGACTCGAACATGTCATCTGATGCATTGAACGGCTTTTAGTGAAATACACGTTGAAGTATCGTTACTGTGAACTAACGCTACTTATAACGAAAAGAAAAATATGTAAAATCCACATTACTCTAGCAGTAGTTAGTTGACCTAACATCTTTTTGTGTGTTTTGCATTTACTGGTACTTTTAATGCGTCATTGCAGTATGTAAATATAACTTAACTGTATTTATCCTAAGAACCGGTTATACGGTTCTTAGGATAACGAGCTATTTTGTGTGACTTGCATTACCAAATGTGTCCAGGTGACACAAAATAAACCTGTGGAGTTATATATATATATATATATATATAT
>JAQMYK010000039.1:18102056-18113757 GCA_030014345.1 Clarias buthupogon | reverse complement strand
CACACACACACACACACACACACACACACACACACACACACACACACACACACACACACACACACACAAAAAAGCAAATGTGAAAGGTTATGTTGGGACAAGCACCATAATTTTGTAAGGAGTTACACAATTTAATGGCACCATAATAATCACTGGTTGTTACATGAATGCAGGTGTGGTTACTATTCACCAGAATTAAATTCTTTCTCTATAGTAACAAACTGGATTTGAGATCATATTAAAACTATGAGCAATGCTATGAGATTAATAATTATATGTCATTGTTCTCATAACTACTTAAGCAGAAAAATATTTCAAAAAAGTAAAGAGCACCTTCTGTACGAATCGAGATTCTGACACTATGTGAGATATATACACAGAATGCACTTCATTAAGAATACCTGTAAGTCTACACAGTTATGTAGTTATTTGGACCAAAAATAATCATGCTAATGCAGCTAATGAGCTTTAAGTAATATTCACATGAAAATATTATAAATCTTCCAGGGAGTGGTTCACCTTGCTCCTGAACCTGCTACTTCTAAAAAAAAATTAACAGCTAGTGCACATCTACACTTCGTGTCATTCAACAAGTAATTGCAGTCTCCAAGGCATTTCCGATACTATACAGGTTGCATGAATTGCATTCACTTATAGATCGTTTAAATTATGACCACTCTCAGGTTTTACTGAAGCAAGGTAAATGAGTACGCAGAATAAACTCACTCACTCAGCTTCTATACCGCTTTATCCTGTATTCAGGGTCGCGGGGACCGAGAGCCTATCCCAGTAGGCTTAGGACACAAGGCTGGGTTCACCCTGGACAGGGTGCTAATCCACCCTGATATGCCTAACCTGCATATCTTTGGACTGTGGGAGGAAACCGGAGTACCCGGTGTACCCGGATGAAACCCATCAAAGCACGGGGAGAACATGCAAACTCCAGGCACACTGAGACAGGAATCTGGGAATCCTGGCCGGGAATCGGACCCGGACCGTAACGAGTGGTTTGTTTTTGATGCTGGTGGGTGGGGCAAAGTTTTGTGAGATCTGAAAAAGTTACTTGGGCAATGCTGGAAACAATAAACTGCAATATGTAAAGAACATAAATAAAAGCATCACAAATAGTAATAATTCAAATAAAATAAAAAATCATGAAATAAATAATCATCTGTCTATTCGTCCCTCATTTATATTATTATTTAAGTTTTATTCATTGACAAAAAATATAAAACAATTCATAGTTATAATTTTCAAAGATGAATTAGTCTTATCTTCGATGTGAAAAACAAACAAATATAAATTCTGCTGTTGTAGCCCATTTACAAGACTGTGGACTTCCTGTCAGGTCTTACCAGTACAATCTTCCTATTAAAGTTACTGGTGAGACCTATTGGCAGGTCTAAACCAGTTACTCAGTATTTAATAAATTCTTAAATAAACATATTCTATATGGGAGAGGGGCAAAATCTATGAGGCAAAATACATTTTTGAGTTGGCATTAACATCCGAACAAAATCCAAACCTACAACACTACTTTAACACTGTTGATTATTAGTGTGAGAGCTAATATAAAAAAAACTCTGTTTTTGTATGTCCTTCTGAACATAGAAGTTGCATAAACTTTGCATAAAAAATTAGTTTTGCATTACGATTCGAGCCTGTATCACAGGCAAATGTTGCAGTGAGTTTATACAGTATGGTCTTTCAAATGAAAGCCGCAGCTAATTTCACTGAATATGATTCACAACAGACCACTAGTCAATCATGGACCATGCTGATACTATTCACTACTTGCCTTCTATTAATCTGAGTGTTACTCCTGCTTTGAAGCCTTTAACACTCTGGAGCTCAGCAAAGGGGTCTAGGTTTGCACCAGACAGTGAGAGAGCAAGGGATGTTCGAGGGGCCACTTCTTCTCTATTAAGGATGGTCAGTATTGTATCCTGGACCAGACTGAACCCAGGAACCTGCAAAGATAAATAAACAGTAGTGTTTCATTTCACAAGGACCTTATTTTGGGAGTTACTAATTTCTCAAACAAGATCACTGTTCTCTAACACACATGTAATAAATATTTACATAAAGCACTGAAAAGTACTGTAGAAAGTACTGTGATAATTGATCCAATTAGAAAACCACTTACAACATTTAA
Source organism: Clarias buthupogon (assembly GCA_030014345.1). Taxonomy (NCBI): domain Eukaryota; kingdom Metazoa; phylum Chordata; class Actinopteri; order Siluriformes; family Clariidae; genus Clarias; species Clarias buthupogon. The sequence goes on along the minus strand of JAQMYK010000039.1, from coordinate 18,111,602 downwards.
GTACAGTATTAATAGTTTAAATCTGGTTGGATACACACCAACCAGACTTTCTACTTTGAAAAGGAAGAAGGAGCAAATGTATTTAATGTACTTCAAAATCATTCAGTCAATTCCAAAAACAGTTTAAACAACTTAATTAAGATTTAATTGTGTGTAATGGATTGTCATCAATATGGAACGTGAATTTATTCAGCTAGTATCAAATATCTTGTTGGTCTCTCTAATTCTGTCTCACCGTTAGCTCAAAAGCGTCTACTCCTGCCCCTTGGATCTTCACCGTATATGAGCCATCATCTTCCTTCCCCAGTCCTCCAGATTGTTTTCCATTGGCTGCATTAGAGCTCTCTGTACAGTGAAACAATGGACATTTGTCACATTTGGGCACTTTCAGGCTATATTCATAGTAAAATGTTGGACATTTCAATAATACCCATAAATGTGTCATATTTGATTACATTTACATTGCTGTGAGAGCATTAAAATCTGATCTTTCCTGACTGGAATTCAGATGATCTCAGATAAGTGGCAATGTACCTGAGAACAGTCATGCTGTAAATCATATTTTATTTGGCATGTGCATATCACTATCATCATCTGTTACTCCTCTTCTGCTGAAACATGTCTCAAAAGACAGGTACCAACGTGGAGGTTTCTAAGTGACCCATATCTAATGATACAAAAGTGAATTATCAAAATGGAAATGTTGTATCTGACAAAAATAAGACTTGTCTTGGTAATTCAGTCTTAAAATGTACCTCCAACTATCACATGAAATAAAAATCACAAAATGAAATAAAAATCACAAAAGAAAACAAAACATTCACCTTTAAAATGATAAAGGTACATTACAATGAATAAATATTTAATGCGTTAGTAAATGATATAATCATTCAATTATATACATAACTTAAATAGGCAGACATTGTTTCTACATTAATGCATTTTTCTGAAAACCAAGCAAAAATATCTAGCATTGAATAAGAAAATATGAAGCTAATAGTAAAATTTATATTGTTCAAGATGTTTTCACTTGATTAAATTTTTTGCAGTGTGACACAGATTTAGATTTGAAGTGGTTCAGATGATCCACTGCACCATTTCAAGTTCTACTTTACCTCTCCTAACCCCTATAGGCTGTGAGTCGCTCCTAGACACCTTCTTGGTGCATGCACACATCTGGAGCGACCTCTCAAAATAGTTAAATGTACTACATTAAGTAGTGTTTAATATTAAACATGTCACTCAGCAATAACTTACAGTTCTTTTTTTACACTTAGTCATCAGCTAACCTAGACCTGACCTACTGAAGCAACCCCAGGTCATAACAGTGCCTTCACAGGCTTGTACAGTGGCCACTATGCATGATGGTGCATAGCTTCAAGTGCTTCCCTTCTTATCCTTGCAGGTTTTTATTGTGTTGGATGGTTTTCACCCCAATTCCTGTAATTTCAAAGCTCAAAGTTGTTTTCTTTGCTTCATGCAGACCAATAATTTGACTCTTCTGAAACCGTGGCTTTGCCAGGCAGTGTTACTTGAGCTGGGTTTATCTGTTAGCTTGCTAGCCTTGTTATCGATCACACAGTACGATTCTGCAATTATTTATTCTGTTGTCAAGCTTACTTTTGGAATAAGTTTTTCCAAGTCTAGCAACTTGCATGCCTAAACAGCAACAGTGGTTGTGCAGTCCCCATTGCTTATACATACTCAAGGGCACAAGTTGTATTTCACTGCTTTTTTATCTTTTCTGATTTATCATTATAAAGCTTAACTGAGCATTCATTCACTTAAAATGTTAGTCACCTTAACAAGTGACAGATATTACTGTGCATATCTGTTGACTGTTGTGGCTGCCAGGACCACAGGGTAGTTCTGCTGGAGTCTGCTAGAACTAAGAAACTTAGATGTGGGTTATCGGGCAGTGGTGAACCACAATTCCTACAGACAGAGATGCCCCTTTGTCATAAAGATAGTCACATACTCTAGAAGCACAGCTTTTTCAAGACAGAGGTCCACTTGTGACAGGGCTCCCCAAAGAGAGATATTACAAAGGACAGTCACGACTGGCATCTGCACGCAAATGAGGCATGCCAGATCAGCTTCTCGTCAACTCTGGCTCTTCCTGGCAAATACAGAAAGCCATCTGGGACAGGACTCACTGCTCCAAGACTAGGCTCTCGATCTACTATACAGACCACCTAAATTTAACCACTTCTTAAGGTTCTGAGTCTTGTTTCATATCCTCTGTAAATATAAAATATACTAAAGACCACTGCTCCCTACAGAAAATGTATACATTTTTCATGTCATCATACCCTTTGTTTTCATTAGAAGGCTTAACTACATTTTAAAGAAAGTTGTATAATTAAAAGAAAATGGATATGGGTGAAATAGTTTTTTTTTTTTTCAGGACCAAAAATCATGGGGATTGGTATTGTATAAATGGCTCTAGGAATTCGCTTATTAGTGCATGCAATACTAATAATAATATTAGAATATAATACCGTAAAAAGCTCCTGAGGCAAAACAACCTTTAATACAACCAATATTGCACTTCAAAGCACAACCGGCTATTTATTTTCAAAAACACTTATATATGCAAATAATTTGGTGTGTTTAAAAATTATAGCAATCTGAAACCAACCAAATCCAATAAAAATAAAAATAAAAAAATAATCCAAATATACACTGATCAGATTTAACCTTACAATGCAAAATGTTTATTTTGCATTGTAAGGCCCAATATTGTGTAGGTTCCTCTTGTGCCACCAGGGCAGCTCTAGCTACTCTGGGCATAACTCTACAAGACCTTAGGGGGTGTGCTGTGATGTCTGGCATCGGAAAGTTGGCAGCGGATTCTTTTGGTGCTGTTGATGCCTGTGGGGTCTCTGTAGATTGGATTTGTTTGCGATCTGGAGAGTTTGGAGGGCTGCTCAACAGGCTGTGGTGCATTGGGTGTTCTGGTGCCTTTCTCTCATGACAAGAATATACTTTTTTTCTGCAAGTTGTGCTACATTCAGTTTTCTGTGGGATCAGACCAGATGGGCTGGCTTTGGGTTTCCCTATGAGCCTGTCACCAGTTTATGGTATATAATTCATAATCACTGCTTGTGTGTTAATATTGTGTGATGTTGATGCTATGGCGAATTGGTGTATATAATAAAAAAGTTTAAAAAAATTACTTAGTGCAAACTAATTTGGACAAACTTTATGCGCAAACATTTCCTGCACTGCAGACAGTCTTTCACTGTTAACAGTTCTACTTGAAGCTTTATCTTAGCATTTTAGATCTTTAAAAAAAAAACAAGACCCAGCTTGATTTTGTGTAAGCTTGCCCATGAACAAATCTGCCTACAGGAAAGAAGAAACTGTCACATTTGACTGCATAGACACCTGGGGCATCTAAGCCTGGTATTGGAGCAGAAATTACCCCCCGCTGATTATTGGATGGGAGTTGCCACGTTGAAACTGGTCCAAGAATGGAAGAATGGTTCAAATACACAGGACAGAGAAACAGGCCTTTCTCTTCAGTACTCTACAATAAATTCAACACATTTGAATTTGTAAAGCATCTGGCTCCATGCCAGTGTGATCTCTCTACTAAGGTAGTAGTAAAAGTGTCAGGTTGAAAGGAAATTCCTGACAATGACAGAGTCACACTTTAAGACAAGACAATCTTTAATAAATTTAGGGGAATATGCTTCCATTGCTTCATGAGATAAATTGTTTATTATCTCTATAGAGCAGTGATTCCCAACACACTTTTTTGGGGTTTTTTTCTTGCTTGAACAAAAATGAGATAATTAGTCCTCACCTACAATGATCATGCACATGCACATAGAAACAGTATTTTCTTACTATTTTTACACCATTTGCACATTATTAATGCATGTTACATTGTAAACGGCGTGTCTTTTTTTTTACTTTATACTTACTCTTTTCTCATTGCAATTTCTGCTTGTTGCTTATTTGTTGTATAATCTGTCAACATTCCAATTTCCCTTTGGGATTAATAACGTACTCTATCTTTCTAATGAGATCATTAATAAGCTCTGCCTCAGCTCTGCCTGGATTAGTTGTGCTAGCTATTCTCAAGCATTCTCAACCCAGATGCCATCCTAAGAGTTGCAGCAATCACAAGGCCAGTAGTCACAAGATTGCTGTGAGGATGTTCATTTTACACAAGAATAAAAAAAAAAAACAGAAGAGTCTGGTAATATTTTCCTGTACATTAGTAAATCCTGCACCAGCACCTTTGCTTCTTATGTCCTAAAACTTGCTTGCTGGTTCCAGGTGTGTGTGCTAAAGAAGGGAAAGAGCTTAACTCTGCGAGGACGGGGAACTCCGGAATGGGATCTAATGCTCTGGAGCACATACTGATTGTGCTGGAGGCAGAAGAAAAAAAGCTAGCTAAATCTCATTCGCTGAAAGCTCAGGAGTGTGTGAAGAGGAACGTTGGGATCCGAGTAGCAGAGAGGATACACAGCACAGTCCAGTCAGGCTGAACACTGCACAGTCATCTTTCTGCATATTACTCTACAAAGGAAGTTTCGTTTATCAAGTAAATAAGGCACAGGTTTGTACACAGCTTTAAAGCTTATCTGTTTCCCACATAATCACTTTCACTTTCAACAGTATGAAATTCCAGGAACAGTAAGGAATGATAAAAGGAAAGGAAATGTTACAGTTGCCATGCACGGAAGAAAAAGGGAAGAAAAGCTGGAAAGTGGAAAGGGGGCGTTGAACATGACTGCTGTTCTTACCCATCTGTCTCTGCTCTCCGCTTCCTCTTTTTGCTGAGTCTCTCATTCTGTCCTTTAATATTTCTCCTCTCACACTTTGTCTTCAGAACTTTGTTCTTCCTCCAGTCCTTCTAGCGTGGCGCTGCGCGAGCTGTCAGGTGTGACTCTGCTTAAACTTTTTTCATTTTTCTATTCTACCGTCAGTACACGCCCTCTTTTTTTACTCGCTGGGTTCTCCCCCTCCCCCTCCCTTTTTCTTTCCCTCCCTCCGCCACTGGACTCGCCTCAACCAGGCATGTTTGACTGGGTGTGTCCTCTCGCTGTTACACACACACACTCACATCTGCCTGAGAAAGAGTTAACGTGAACTGAAACACACACAGAGAGATTCCCCTCCCCCACCCTCTCTTTCGCCCTCAGGGAAGGTGGGAACCTGTACGTTTTTGCCTGCACAACTAACTACTCCAGTGTTTCTTTTCTTTTTTTTATTACCACGTTCATAAATGGTAAAACAGAAAATCACGCCCTGACATTACACAAGTATCGAAACCCTTAGCACTGAGTCTGAAACTTCACAGCGTGGCTTTAAAAAAAAATCCATGTCTAAGTGTAAAGTTGGAAGCCCGAGTGTTCATACCGTATAACCAGTCCTGATTCAGGATTTGCAAAGGTTTCTTTGAATTAAGGTGGGGAAAAAAGTGTCACAATGATGATGAAGTAATAGCACAGCATCGGGGGCTTTTACTTCCAGCTGCAGAACACAAGTTATGTGTAATTAAAAAGCTAGTTTGCAGCATTGTTGATAAATTCAACTTGGCCTGACCAGACAACTAGAAGGGTCTAGAAGGGTCTAGAAGGGTCGTAAAACATGTTTTTCTTCGAGCACTTTTACCAGTTTGACCAGTTCAGCCTGTGACCAGCTAAAGTGCTTGAAGAAAAGCAAGTTTTACGACCCTTCTAGTTCTAGTACTAATGCTACATAAATTATTTTTAAATAAATAAATAACACAACAATAATTAGGCAATTATATACATTTATTGAGAAAATTTGTCAAGTTTTAAGAAAACTAGAAGGGTTTTCAAGTAGAAAAGGCATATTCCTTAACCCCTAAGTGAACCAAAGGCCATCAAAAAAAAACTTTGTTTATGGGAATGTTTACAGTTCTTATATTAACTATATATTTTCATACCCAAGTATGAAAATGGTACATTTTGTTCTGTACCATTGAGAGAGAACGTGCACTGCTACACATTCTTAAGATACGTAAAGTGATATACATGTATACTGGGTGGTTCATAATGCCTTTGGGCAGATTTTTACACAAGTCAAAACTAATACTGTAATAAGGTCCTTAGAAAATAAACCTCTAATAGTGTCAGTGTTATGACCCATACCACATTCTGCCATGCTAAGTGGTGTAGTATTTACTCTACTAATGGTAGTGTATGATTTTGCCATAATATATAGTGTAACAAAATACTTTACCTCTTCTTAGCTTCTACAGTATACATCACTCTGAACATAGTAGTGTACTGTCTTCATCGAGTTCCCAATCCTGGTCTTTACTACACCACTCACTCTGATTCACTCATCATCTCTATCACTTTATCATGTAAACAGGGTCGGGGTGGTGCATGATGCCTATCCCAGGAGACTTAGGGCACAAGGCAAACTCCATGCACACAGACCCGACGTGGGAACCGAACCCTCGACCCTGGAGGTGCAAGGCAACATGGCTAACCACTAAGCCTTCATAAGCCATCATTACTTAATTAAAAAGTAAATTCATGAATTTTTGATTGATTGTTGTGCAGCTACAGTACACAGCATGCTGTGATGCACTGTGTGTTCTGAAATCATTCTATTATAACCAGCATTCAACTGTTCAGCAATTTGTGCCACAGTAGCTTTTCTTTGGACCAATTTGTGATTGGAACAGTCTGGTCCAAGGTCATTCTGCAAGACCTGCTGGTTTGGAGTTGCCTGGGGTCTAGCCATCACAATTTGCATTCACAAACGTTAACGGTCACTGGCTTTCATGTTATGGCTGATCATTGTTTTCAGTGTTAAGTGTATTATCAGTGTAGCCAGTTTTACTCTGTGTACCGTGTTGTGTAAACAAACTTAAAGAAAAAAGTAAAACCCAGTTTTCAATTAGCGTTGATAAATGTGCAAGCCTGGCATCTTTCATTTTTCTTTCATATATACAGTTAACACCTCTAAGAACAGTTTTGTTAATAAAATCTTTTAAAAATTTGGCAATTGAATGTTTTCGTATACATCCTACATTCATTGTAAAATACATACACTGGAGATATATAGTTAGGGTGATCTATTCAGGAAAAAGAATCATCTTAAATTTTTCAGAATTTTAAATAGTGAGCAATAATTCCTGCCCAGCAGTAAAAAAGAAAAAAAAACTGTTATTGTAAATTAACAAGAAAGGGGATTATCCTGGGGTTGATGTTGAAAGTCACAAGGTTTTACATTGTTCCAGATCTCATCTTTTACCAAGAATCATCATGGATGCTTTGGTCAGCCATACGCTGCATTTCATATATCCCAATTAAGGTATGTTTCATTTATTTCACACCAATTCAGTCTTTAAATTAATTTACTTACCAAGATCAACTCAAAGACAAAACAATGAAATATGGATTCCAGTAATTTCCTTAAACTAACTCATGTTTTTAATTTTAATGAATCCATACTTGTATTTTTGCTGTCTTAATGACAGCTAATATATTGTAGACACTAACAGTTATTTCAAAATTAAAAAATAAAACATTTTTGTGGCACTTTATTACTATGTCTTAATTGGAAACATCACTTTACAGAACAATTATTTTGAAAGTATTCTACCAAACCAGAGACATACGTAGGTGACTCACAAAATGACATAAAAAACTCATTATTGTATACAAAACACATTAGGAAAACCTAATGAAGAGAAAAAGTACTTATTTTCGGTAGTTTCACAACACATAAGATTTCCAGTATTGATCTCTGGTTTCTGATCTCTTAATGGCTGCATTCCCAAATGTAAGACATGCCAGTTTAAGGCTGGTCATGTTTTTAACAGTGATTCTTTTCAGTTCAGGATTAAAAATATGAACAGAAGTTGCATAATCCTATATCTATCATCTTAAGTCCAAAATGAGGCATGAATAAATACATAAAGCTGGAAATGAATGTTCATTAGTTTCTGCAAGTGACAGTGGAATTTTTTCTGCAGCCTTGAGACATGTGCCTATGCATGTGTGAATCCCGCAATTCCAGCTCTGCTTAAGATATAGAGGCAGTGTGTGATTGTTTCCACTGTTGGGTGATAAGACAGTGTGAGAAAGTCAGACAGGAGGCCAGCTCTTGGTGATTTCTTCATGGAGAGACTTTGGAACCCACTGACAGTATGCTGACAGGAGAACTGTTAAGAGAAAAACAGATTTCAAGTCATTAGCTATTTGCTAATTTACACTTAGCACACAGCAGTTTTCACCTCGGGAGGATCACCACTACAAGTTCTTCCTCCAAATGTGAAACAGGTCAGGTGAGCACACACTGAGGATAACAAATTGCCCTTTTCTGTATGCATGAATTCACAAGTGCCAAGTATTAGTTCTACACTCACAGAAGAGAAGTAAGCCATCCTACCCACCCAGAGGGCAGGACATACTTTAATTTTAAAATATTACATAGTATTTAGGAATTACAGCAATGTTTTACACAATTTTCACAAGCTTAAAAATATTTGGACAAGCAAAAAATGATAAAAAGGCCTGAAGTCTGGAACCCATGGACATTATCCTATTAGTTTGTGCTTTTTAGTGAGCCTTTCTACCTTCAGTTTTGTCTTCATTAAGTGGAAACATAGGGATGCAGTCAAGTGACTGACTCGGCCATTTCTTTTCTTTGCCTTAAGAAGCTCTTAGTTTGTTTTTGCGATATGTTTAAGATCATTGGCCACGAGTACTGTGAAGCACTGTGTGCTAGTAGTTTTGCAGCATTTGACTAAATCAAAGCTGAAACTAAAGCTCTAGACACTTCAGAATCCATTCTGCTATCAGCAATCACATCAATAAAGACCAGTGACCTAGTTACACTGGCAGTCGTACATGCCATAACATGCCAAATGTGGTAAAGGGGTTTTTCTTCACCATTAAAAGAATTCTGCAAATCATCCACTTTAGTCATCTTTCATGGTCTAACAAGCTTTTTGCTGTTGCTGAGACAAACTTAGTATCATACCCTTTGTCTCTTTAATATGTCATAACATAAGGAAACAGGCCGCAACTGTCTAAGAAACCGCTTAACAGTCAATTGTTCAAATATTTTTCAGCCTTTGAAAATAGTGGGATCTTGATCACTTAGTTTTAAATCCACTTTATTAAAACTTGGAGAAAAAAACTTGCTATACATATACTTATGTACTTGCTTTTGTCTAAAAAAGCTGAAACTCGTATGATATACATAAAAATTGTAAATGATAAGCAATTTTTCAGAGTTAGGCTAAAGGCCAGGCCAAGTATTTGTGTTTGCTAGTCACTGAGGACATTGGTTGGGGACGAACAGGAGATGGGCCTGATGTGAGATCTCAGTTCAGTAAATATAACTATCTTGAAAAACTCTGGTAGAAACATAGCAATACAATTACTTTTCACATGTTTGTAACAAACTATGTCATGGTATATGATTGCTGACATTCACATGTAATATGTGCTAACTGCATTAAAAAGTGAGCTCTGCACGTATAAACTAAGAGACTGGTCAACTTTTAGAATTCTCCAGTGTAGGGATAGGGGGATATAT
>JAQMYK010000039.1:18086888-18099158 GCA_030014345.1 Clarias buthupogon | reverse complement strand
CGTACAGACCTCTCATATACATTTTGGTAGTCTCCATGATTTCTTGATAGACTGCAAACTCGGGCAACTCCTTGTGAAGTACAGATGAAGGATGTATAAACACAGGCTCATCCAGCAGAGGAGTCTATACAAACCCACAAAATAAAAAAATTTAACAAAATGTGCAGTTTATCATACAAGTCACCGTACTATTAAATATAACAAAAAAAAAATTTTCTGACAAAAAAAAAAAGACACATTGTAAAAAACTGTGATTTAATGTAGACTGATTATAATTCCAGTTTAGACCATTTTCTTCAGCTTCTAGTTACTTATATGCATACCCAATTTTTAACATTTTCCTGTAAAATTTTTTAAATTAAACTTCATACAGACAAGCTGTAATCTATAGTTTAGTCCATAGTCTAAGGCTGAAAGACTGTCAGTGACTAAACTGTTGAGCGTGAGTTCACCTTGTATCCATTTCTCCACTTTGGATCCAACAGTTCCTCAGCTTGTACTCGTCTAGCCAGATGATCTCCTAAACCAGCCAACACAATCTGCCTAAGGCACACTACCTGAGATTCAGTTGGGGGGGGCATTTTATTGTCCACACACACCCCCGCATCAGAACACACAGCATTCACTGCACAGGAGAAAAGAACATAAAAGCACACAGCCATGATATAAAGGTGGTGGTGATGAATACGGTACATATTTATATTGTACTGTCAGTTCAAGGCTTTGTGTGTGAATGTAATTTAAGCAAGGACCATCTGTGTAATTTAGGACTCACAGCATAATGGAGATAATACATTAATACAAAAGTCAATCGTTTTATTCTACAAATGCTGTGATTAAGGGGAAAAAAGCACAGCACTTGAAATTAAGTTTGTTTAAGTCTTTGTGGAAATAATATATTTGAATGCTGTTATGTCAGTGTTTTTGAGATGGGAACCAATCAACTCAGTTACATATCACATTTACAGTATTTACAGTCATTTACAGTATGTGGCAATTCATGTATCGGCACATTGATGCCATAGATTTTAAAAAAATATTTTTAATCTATATATTTGCATTTGAGGTGGTGAAATGTGCCAGTTCCTCAGTAACCTTACAGGTGGCGCACACAAAACTATTAGCAAATACTGTGTACAGTAGTTTGAGTGAATTATTTGCCAAGTTCATTTAGAAATATAACAACAAAAAATTTTTTTAAATCGGGATATTTATGAAATCGTGATACAGTATTCACAGAATCACAATACACATCAAATCAGCGCCTAGGTGTTATGATCATATCGACTATCGGTCGCTAGGTGTTACTGTGCTTTCTTAAACAAATACTACTCCCATCTACTGTCGAAGCACAAGCACAAGCACTTCAGGTTAACACTCATAGCTACAGACACTGGGACATCCCTGCTTTAAGTATGACCAGGGGAGAAAGCTTTATCCATCTGTCTTTAATGTTCTATTACCATATTTGAAAAGCTACAAACACACATGGTAGGACATGCTGTTGTATATATTGCTCCATAAAGTTAGGTTCATTGTTTTAAAATCACATTGTTTAAAACAAAAATTAATCATCATTAAAACTACATTTTGAAAGTAACATTTTTGCCAAATTATGTTAAACTATGAGCGAGCCATCTAGTCAAAATCATATTTTTCTTTCCATTTTTTTCAGTGCAAGTACATTTACTAAAATTATATAAATGTTTTATTTTTAAAATGGAAACTACCAAATCCAAACAATCAATACTGTTAAAAATGTTACATACAGAAAAATGTCCACTCTACCAATGTCCTCATTATGTTACTGTGCAATGAATGGTGATTGTCAGACAAGTGAGTTTTCATGTTTAAATCCTGGGTAAATTAGCCAAATTTTATTTTATTTTTTTGGATAAATAATTTGTATCTGATGTTTTCTTTTTATTGTTTTTTTCCCTCTGCATGCTGTGTTCAGCTGAGGAAATGAGAACCTCTTGTTACCCCTTATTAATTAACCCCTAGTTTATTGACTGTTAAATAAGGGATTTGGGTATTGAAATGCGTCATGTTGTTTTGTTGTCACTTTGTCGCTCATGTTTGCACATACTCTTCATGTTGTCTCTTCTGTGTAAGATTTAGTTTTCTGTTAATTTAGAAATGTCAATCTCACTTGTCTTAGCTAGTCAGTTCATTAGGTTTCTTAGTTAGCTAGTTAGTTTTGTTAATTTATGTTGTATGTAACACCTTGGTCCTGGAGGAACGTTGTTTCATTTCACTGTGTACTAAACTGTATATGGTTGAAGTGACAATAAAAGCGTACCTGACCTGACCTGTTTTATGATTATTATATCCTGGGCCAGTAAGATATGAAAGCACCAGTGGTGTCTTTTCATAGCTTACTCAATTTCTCATAAGCAGTGCCTTTTTAACCGCATTTGTTTATTTTTTTTTTAAACTGATGTTTGTGTGCGCGGACTATTTTTTCTAGATTTTTGGCATACTCCTTTTCGTGCTTTCTCAGTATTTAAACTAATTTGTCATTTTCCTTTAACATGTTCGTCTTGCTTACGCTTGTTTTTTTTATAGTTATACTTCATTTGTGTTTTCAAGAAAAAAAAAAAACTGGGGATAATGTACAAATTGTGGCAATAAGATTATACAGGACTAGTCGTAATATGATGTCCAGTAAAGATCTAAACAATGTTTAACCAACATATTTTTAGGGGAAATTTAGTATCAATCTAACCTGTATTTCATGATGAACATGTGATGACGACATAAATATGATAAGTTTTGGGAAACCGCTTGAAGCACAAGGATTTAAATTCTGGAATGTCCGTCACGCACCCACACACAACCAATACACATTACGGAGCCACCTGGCCACGTAAAGAATCTTTGTTCTTTAACACTCATTCTCAGGGAGTTCATTAACATATAGAGAAAATAAACCCGTGATAAACATCCTATCATTAGAGACAGTGTGTGTCCACCTGACCATTTGTTACTCTGACCATCAGACATTTTATAGAGGCTCAGTACATGGAGCTTTTACCAGCAGAGTGGGCATTCACCATCTGCCAAAAAGGACTTTTTAACAGCAGCAACCTGCATTTCACCACTGTGCATCCTATGTCCATTTTCTTTATCTCTTGTATTTGTTTCATTTGTATAACAAATCATTGTCAGTCCCTGAATATTTCAGTATTTCTTCTACTACTCTTGAATGTTTCGTGCATGTGTCTAGCAGAACGCAAGCTGGACTAAAGAGTAGCGTCTAGTTTGTAAAAAAGTTTGTAATTTCTGAGTACTTTAGGAGCAAAATCTGTTTAGTACCATGACCAGACCAGAACAGGTTGTGGATATATTTTTACTAATTTATGATCCAAAATTGTTCACTCTTAATAAATTCTTCTGCAGAGAATATTTCAAATCAATGCAACAAACTGTGATTATTGAACATCTTGGATTATTTTTTAAGTTGCTTTCAATTCCTGAGAGCTCTGCAGCTGCCCTGAACCATGTACTGTTTCCTTGGGGTAGAAATACAAGAATGTGCACTTTAAAAGCCAACTATTGTTAAAGCCACCACTGACATTTTACGGTTAAATAAAACCAAGAATTAAAATATTAGTCATGCACACCATCAGCATCAAAAGCGATTCCAAACAAGGAAATGCTTCTGACAAATCACTGTACAACACAGAACTGTTTTTTTTCCCTTCATAATTTAAAGATGTTTGGTGGGTTGGTGTTAAGGAACTCTGAGCACTAGAAATTATGTCAGGAAGTTAGGGCTTTTTGTGTGACAAAATCATGATCTCAATTCCCATGAAGTAGACTCATGCTTCACATTTTAGCAAGAATCATGCAGCCCTAGAGGAAGTATGAGGAAAGTTCAGCACAAAAACGTCTGGGCATTTTCCATTTCTAGAGAGCTCTGTACCTGCATTAGTGAGCTGTCCCCGCAGCCTTCGTATCTCCAACATAGCTTTGTAGCGAAGTCCATTTTCTTCACAGAACTTTGGTGTGCAGCCAGCAAACTCACAAGCCCCTACAGCACCTACATACACACGAACATTTTTGCCATCATATTTCACATTATAATAGGGGGCACTAAAATACTTGTATTATAATATGTGTAAGTAGGTGTAAAATTATTGGCAGCGTACCCAGCATCACCATGAGGTCTCCCAGCAGCAAAGACTGGCCCTGGCCTGCCCACAACCTCCTCATCTGGCTAAATCGTGCTTTTCTTCCAGCCAGTTTACTGTTCTCCTCTTCACTACCCGCTGGCCTGAAAGAGACACAATCAACGTAAAAAGGTTCAAGAACTTTAAATCTGAAACTCTTGTATCAATCACAGGCAGAACATTAATCTGTATTAATCTCCTGTCTGCTTTACCTGTCCAGTTCTTCAAAGATTTCTCGAACAGTCATGGCTGCCACTATCGTTATGATATAAGGCATGCAGCCTTGCTGACGTCCCAGTGCAAGCATCTTGGCGTAGCGTGGGGCAACAGGAAACGCTGCCATGGCACGTCCCAGAGGGGTTATAGGACACGATAGACGAGCCCTCTCCATATCCACCATTCTGCAAGAGATACAGAGTGTAAGGAAGGTTTACTCATTAGTATGACTAATTAAAAAAAATCTACAGAGTAATGGATAAAAAAAAAATCCTCATGCACCAAGAAGAATGTTATAGCAGTATGCCCCATAACACTGGCATTACTCAGTCCATCTTCAACTTTTTTTACTTTTGCTTTTATTCTTAATTCTTTTTTATAAATGTGCTATATGTAGCTACATATTTAAATTTTAAACGTGCTATAGGTAACTAGCTATATTTCAGGAACAAAATAGCCATATGCAAGTGATGAACATGACACCATTTACCTCAATTTTGCTTTTAAAATTGTTTTGCTTTTAGTTTTAAAATTATTTTTGCTCAATTTGAAAGTTGAAGTCAGAGTATATACACAACCAAAGCTGACAGCTCACACATATTGAAAGTGAGACTCACGGAATCACTCAACTTCTCATGCCATTTGAAATTTCTCACGTTTTTATATATAAATCCATTGTATGTAAAGACACAAGCAAAACCATTGAGCTCCAGCCTCTTTCTGATGCTATAAACAGCTTTTATTTTGAATGTGCATTCCCTCACATACATAGAGGCAAACAACATCAACATTCAAACACATACAGTGCATCCGAAAAGTTTTCACATCACTTTTTCCACATTGGGCGAAACTGGCCAAGGATAGATGTGCCAAGCTTGTGGCATCATATTCAAAAAGACTTGAGGCTGTAATTGCTGCCAAAGGTGCATCGACAAAGTATTGAGCAAAGGCTGTGAATACTTATGTAAATGTGATTTCTCAGTTGTTGTTTTTTTTAAATAAATTGGCAAAAACTTCAAGTAAACCTTTTTCACGTTGCCATTATGGGGTGTTGTGTGTAGAATTCTGAGGGAAAAAAATTATTTAATCAATTTTGGAATAAGGCTGTAACATAACAAAATGTGGAAAAGGTGATTCGCTGTGAATATTTTCCGGATGCACTGTATACAGACTGCAGAAAGGTTGCACACTAGCTGGAGCACTAAGCTAGGGAGTGAGGGTGGGGATTTAAAAAAAATATGATCAAAAGATCAAAAAATACAGTCAAATCCAACTGTTGTTTCACTTTAACACTGCAACAATAAAATATGCAAAACCTGAGAAATGCAGGGTAGGGTTATGGTTAGTATTAGATAAAATGGCTGGGCACACACAACTGACGCTGTGTGCGTGCCAAACCAATGCCAATGCCAGGGCTCTCTCCTGGATCAGACAGCAGTTTCACCTCTAGTAAATCCATATTCAGGATGAATTCAAGTGGCAAGTACTATGTTAATTTAGATGCAAAGTCCTAACTTGTCCTTGTGCAAATGCATCTTGAAAATTTTTCATATTGTGAAATTGTATAGTGTTGTTTTTTTCCCCTTAATTTAACTGAAAAAGTCAGTCTCATTTATTCTAGATTACATTAATCTAAGTTCACACTGACACGTGGTTCTGGGAGAAGGAGGAATCCTTTTCACAATTCAATTGGCCACCACATTTCTATATTACTAAATAGACTGTCTGGAAGATTGTCTCTTTTCCTTTAATACATTGCCCAACGAAAAAAAAGACTTCCACTTAATAATTACTGTAGTGATTAATATGTTAGTGTAATTGTTAAATTCCGAAAGGTCAGTGGTGAACCATCATCTTCGAGAAGGAACGGTGGTTGGACAAACATCCTGATTGAGTGATGGGAGTTAACGTAAACCCTTTGAAATCAAATCGTAAAAAAAAAACAGTAGAACTCACAGGTTTATGTAATAGTAAAAGTAAGAGCATTTTCACACACACTATGCAAAGAGAGCTCACAATGCAGAAAGAAGGGACTGGGACTAAACATCTGTGTAGCCTTAAAAAAAAACATTTACATTTAGGCATTTGGCAGACGCCCTTATCCAGAGCAACTTTTTTTTATCTCATTAGACATCTGAGCAGTTGAGGGTTAATGGCCTTGCTCAAGAGCCCAACAGGGGCAACTTGGTGGTCATGGGATTTGAACCTGGAATCTTCCGAATTGTAGTCCAATTCCTTAACCACTAATTAAAGAGTAAATCAGGTAAATCAGGGTGAGAAGAGAGGTGGATGAAGTGCAGATGCACCCATTATGCCTAGTGCCTACCATACAATTCAATTACATTACATTTTATTTGTATAGGGCTTTTAACAATAGTCACTGTCGCAAAGCAGCTTTAAACAATCAAAGGAAAATTATAAAAATGTGTATGAAATGTAAGAAAATGTTTATGAATCAAAATGATCAGAATGTCTCTGACGAGCAAGCCTGTTATGATCTTGGGTTGCATCTTTCAGTCAGAGCTAGGTTCAAGAATGTTATGTTTCCAAAAAATGAAGACAACTACCTGATAGAACATGCACCTAATGACATGGGCATACTCCAAATGACAATGAAAGAGTGGTTCAGGGAGCAAGAGACACTGCAGAGTCCAGACATTATCCTCTTTGTGAATCTTTGGGATTTGTTGGAGAAGATTTTCCGCATTATATTTTAACGTAGGGCTGCAACAACGAATCGATTAAACCGATAAAAATTGATTTCATAATTGATTCATAACTTTAGTTGAGCGCGGAGCGGAGTGAACACGCTCGGTCTTGTGCACTGATGCTAGCAGATTTAGGCGCATCTTAGACAGGGCGGAAAACCCGAGCGGAGGTAGAGGAAAGATACACGGCGGAGGCAGAGAAATCCCTAATCGGTTAATCGTCTCCCCTGCTGGGTCTTAGTGCGCGTCTCTTACTGGTATAATCAACATCAGTGCACGCGTGTACTGTTTACTATAACACTGTGACCACGTGTGTGTGCGTAAAACATATTTTATTTTGTGTCTGTATCTGTATCAGTTTTGAATAAAGGGTTGGAAATTAATGCTTTTCTTGTGTTTTTTTTAAATATCCGATTCATCGATTAATCGGGGGGGTAGAAATAAGTATCTTGGATAGTATCTTGGATAGAAATAAATGAGACTCTGGAATAAACGTTGTGACATCGCTTAACATGCCATGGCCGTAATAAAAGCAAAAGGAGGTCCAATAAAATAGTGTGCGCTTTTTTGGCCCAGCAGTGATTACCGACAAAGACTACTGTGTAGAGTTTGTTGATAATTGTTCGTCCCAGTGAGTTATTTCCTTTCCAGCTGGTTGCAGAAGGGGTTAATTTGCAAGTTTTTGTAATGGATTTGAGTATCTTTCTTTTTTGACATGAGACTATAATCTGTTATCTTTAGCTGTTCGCTAACAGCTTGGTGCGTATAAAACGCAAAAAGGAAAAATAATGACACCTACCGCCCTTGGCGAGGTGGTTCCTCTAAAGCACCCAAAGAGATAAGTAGCTGCTCAGCAGACACCAGTGCTTCAGAGGAGGGTGGGGTGGGGAACGGAAAATTCACCACCTGCAAACACATTTTAATTTGCAATTTAATTATTGCAAAAACAATCATTATGTTTTGTAATTACAGTACAGTACATTGTTTAAATGTTAAACAAAGAATAAGGAATGTGTCATCTTTCTAACCTTCTCAATGTTTAGATCTTTCATTTGCAAAACAAGATCATCAACAGGGCGACGAGTGATTTCAGCCTCTGAAAACTGGCTAAAATCACCAAACACTGCAGATGAGTAGAGCCTACACACATCACACAAAACATACATATATAATGAACAAGCGAAAAATTACACAGACACATTTCTCCCAGTCCAAGTTACTAAAGTCAAGGACTGCCAACCTATAGCAATGTCCTGCCTCTGTTCTTCCTGCCCTTCCAGCTCTCTGATTGGCTGAGGCCTGTGACGTCCAGGTGACCTTAAAGGAAGAGACTCCTGTCACTCTGTCGTAAAATCTCTTCTTCACCCGACCACAGTCAACCACATACTTAATTCCTGGAATGGTGAGGGACGTCTCTGCCACGTTGGTGGCCACCACACACATGCGCGCACCTGGAGGAGGTGGACGGAACACCTGCACACACAAATATAACAGAAGTAATCAGTTTTTGCTCTGATTCAGAAATAGCAACCAGAACAATATGCTTATAAAAAAACATTCTAATAACCTTATATAATCTTATAAAATGTAACAAACACAAATGGAAAATTACTTTAGCTTGCTGCTCAGGTGCCAGCAGGGAGTAAAGTGGCAGCACATACAGAGGAATGGAGGGATCAGCCTTCTCCTCTAAAAGTAAAAATAAAAACACACGAGTTATGCTCAGAGTCTGCACAAAGATAACATTTCAAATTCCTCCTGGCTAACTTAAACACCCATCAGATATAACATTATGCCACATGCCTAATATTGAGTACCTCCCACTTTTGCTACTATAACTGTAATGACCTGTGACCTCTGTGACACCTTTCTGTTGAAACCATCATACTGTGGAGCACTTTTGGTAGGTCCTGACCACTGCAGATGGGGAACATCCCACAAGAGCTACAGAGTTGCTCTGACCAAGTAGTCTAGCCATCACAATCTGGCCCTCGTCAAATTTGCTCAAATGTTCTTGTTTGCTCATTTTTTCTGCTTCAAACACATTGACCTCAGGAAACAGAAGTTCACTTGCTGCCAAATATATTAAATCCATTTCCAGGTGTTATTGCAAAAAAAGAATATTCTAAGTGTAGCTAGTGGGAGAAGAGCGCCATATTCTGAAGAAGTCAAGATGATTGGGTCAGAGCATCTCAAAAAATGCGGCTCCAAAACTGCAGCAGTCTACCAAAAGTGGTCCAAAGTACTTAGTCTACATTTATATTTACAGCATTTATTTGGAGGATGCCCTTATCCGAAGTGACTGGCATTATTATCTCATTATACTGTACATCTGAGCAACTGAGGGTTAACGGCCTTGCTCAAGGGCACAACAGGGGCAACTTAGTGGTGGTAGGGTTTGGACCTGGGACCTTCTAATTCATAGTACTGACAAGAAAACAAGTCCTGCATTCATAAACCCAGCGAAAAATCTGACCAGTGTTTTCTGGTTGATCACCCAAATCCAGGTCCGAGCCTTCGTCATCCTCTTCATCAATGCCAGCCTGGCGATCTTCATCCCCTTCGTCCACGGGTAGAGCAGAGTAGTTATCCAGATCAATGCGAGGAAGAGACTGAGGGAGAAAAAGAAAGGCTTGTGAGTCGGCGGGGCATAATCACTAACAACAAAACAAGTGTGGAAACAAAATCATACCACTGATCTCTTATGCTTCTGCTTCTTAAATTTTCTCAGCTCCTCTGATGTGTCCTCTGTTTCTGTACGAACAAAGACAACACAGGACTTTTAAAGGTTCAGTTAGATTGATACATGTGTGTATGTGTTTATGTTTGAGTGTGCCTACCAGTATGCTGTATATTGCTGGACCTATAAGGGAATGCCTTCCTCAGTCTCCTGCACACAGAATGCACCTCTGCCTGGCCAGTCAGAAACATCAGGATACCGCCTACAGTCAAACATACAACCAGTCAGGAACTGTCATTGTGTGAGGTGATGAATAGTGATGTCTACATGTACTGTGGCATGAGATTAAAGCTGACCCAAACTTCTGACAAAAAACACATTCCCATCTTCATCATAACAAGAACAGCACAGAAATATGTAAAAGTCTTGACCCACCCCCTCATTTCTTTATATTTTTCAGCGCGAGATAATCTTGACAATAAAATGGAGCAAAAAAAACCTGCCGAAGTCCAAAGAAAAGCTTTGAACTGTCCTTCAAAAAGACTGGAGAACTTTTCCTGACAAAAGAAATGACAAAAAGCTTAACCAAGAGATGTCAGGCTGTGTTGAAGAATACTGGTGGTCATGCCGAACATTTACTTTAAAGCTTGTTACAAATATACAAACTCTCATTGTGATATATACTGAATTTGGTTTTGCACGTGATGAGACAGTAGGTACATTATTGTACCTACTGTCTCATTTTGCTAGCAAAACATAAAAAAATGAGGAGCCTCCCCAGTGTTTACATAAAGGTGTGCCGTGGCAGGTGAGGCAATAAATCTTTTTTTTTTAAAAACAGAAATAGTTGTTCTTGAACAGACTCACTCAACTAAGGTGGGACAGTCTTATTTTGATGCAAAGATTCACACTGAAAACAATAAAATAAGCACTGATAATTAATCATTATTAATATTAAAGTGGTTTTGTATTACAATGATTGTGGAATTGCACATTTTATTTCAAGTTTAGAATGTTTTATTCCATTTTCAAAAAAAAAAAAAAAAAAAGAGAGCAGAGAAAAGTGAACAAAAAGATGACTAAGCCCAGAAGCATCTGGAAGGCATGTGATAACCGCCAGTGTGCACTGAACTTTGTGTAACAAGTCTGTTATATCTTCTAAAAAGCTCTCATTCAAATTCTACATTGAGCCCAGTGGCTCCACAGGGAAAACTTCATCAAGTCTCTTCATTAAGCAAGCATGATGAAAGAGATTTGGGCTCGGACAGACTGAAATGAGACAACATTGTAATGGAAAGGAAACATGACCCCACATCTCTTGTACACTTCACACAGAAGGGAGAGATGCCAGGATATTACTCATGAAGAGACCGAGGTGTACGCTGCAACTTGTTTAGGATACTGTACTGAACTTTTGTTAACCTATTGAATAAAACATTTCCCTTTTGACTCCGCTGCATTAGACCATGCCTCCTCCATAGCCTCCACCGCAGGCCTTTTACTCTTACTCCCTAAATTGTATTGATATTGACTGTATTAAGTGACTGCACCCTCCCATTGACATGAGACACAAGATTCGTATTGTGGCGAAATTGTAAAAGAAATGACTGACCTGGAGGCAACATGCGGTGAATCTTGCAAGTTTTTCGAAAGGCCTCTGCTACATAATCCTCCATCGGTGTGCGCTTGTTGAAGTGAACCATGACTGGGAACTGACGAGCCTCTACCTATATGGATGCACGCACACACACACATACAAAACAATACATGTAAAAAGCTCATCACAAATAAATCCTTTCATTAACGCACTTGATGTGCAGCTTGGTTTGAAACTCCAATGCTAAGAACAGGAGAGGAGGTAAAAGCGTGGGAGTAGCTGATACCTTTATGACTGGTGGAGGAGAGCGAAACAGTCTCTTGTTCTCAGTAAAGTCCTCCACTCGCAGCGTAGCAGACATAATCAGCAGTTTCATGGGTAAGCCTTTCTGTAAGTAAAAAATATATATATTACTGTTAACCAGGGGTGAGCAATCTACTCCGCAAAGAGCCACTGTGGGTGCAGGTTTTCATTTCACCTGCACAGGAATCTCAAACGATTCCACGTGTTTAATTAGTTCTTCGCAATGTTATTTTGAATCGAAGACACACTGACCCTTTTCTGATAAAACTCAAGACTCCTGCTGTAACAAATGCTAAGTTTTCACAATTAAATATCGTGTATTTTAGTCTCACTGAAGTGTGTGTGATACCTTATTGCGGAGTGCTACAATACGTGAGAGGAGGCCAATGAGGATGTCGGTGTAAACACTGCGCTCGTGAGCCTCATCAATTATTATCACACTGTATTTCTGCAACAGGAAGTCCTAGACACAGAGAAACATAATTAGGCCATGAATAAAAGACAACAAATGTATGTTTGTTTGTGTGTGTGTGTGTGTGTGTGTGTGTGTGTGTGTGTGTGTGTGTGTGTGTGTGTATGTGTGTGTGTGTG
>JAQMYK010000039.1:18063777-18075663 GCA_030014345.1 Clarias buthupogon | reverse complement strand
CACTGCACGCGCATAGAGTGCTTAGTCTGCTCTCAAAATGTCAAACCACGCGCTCAGAATTGTGACAGGAATATAACTCCATATGTAATAAGCATCTGTTTTGAAAGGTCATCCTTACTGTATCTTCAGTTAGGCAAAACATTCCACTCATATGATCATACTTTTGCTAATGGAACAAATAAACTAATACAGGAAGGTTCAATGGGATTGTATTTGAGCAGATAGCAGAACGTGATAAACACCATTTTCAGACTTATTTTGGCAAATTGTTATTCTCTGACACACAAGGTTGTGTACACCAAATTTTTTTATTGGAACAATGATATATAACCTTATATTAGAAACTTTAAACTTCTTAATTTCCATTTTGAGCAAAGTGTAGACACCAGACTTTTCAATGGAATCGCCAAGAAAAGGGCATTTACACTTTGTTACTGCCATTGCAGTCACTCTAGCAGTAATACAGTAAATGACAGTTATGTGTCTGCAATGCGTCCTATTTAGTAGGACATTATGTGATTTGGATGCTGTTCAAAACAAATGTTAGTGTAAGCACTGTGGTGAAGCAGATAAATGATGATACAAAATATATAATATGCACAAGCGATTTGTGTACAAGAGGGATGAGATGCACACTCTGTGTTGTGAAGCTGATGGTTAAATGGTGCATACCTGTACTATGATAGGGAGCTGTCTTAATTGTAACTAAAACTGCTAGATAAGGAGGCTGACGATGCTGTAAACTGAAGTTTTTGTATTGCTTATAATTTTCCCCATAATCTTCAACAATCGTTGTAATAAAAAAGGTTTTGTTTCCACCAAAAAACAACTACTTGCTGTTTAACTTACTACAAAAACACAATCAAAGCATGAGTCAAATTATTGTCAAATTATTATCAATTAAATAAACCAACTAAGGACATTTGAAATTAAGAACCCTTTAACACTTTAACACATTATCAAAACCTGTAAACCAGTGCTGAACTGTCAATTTTGTGGAGGAAATGTGGTTGGAAAATCTTGAATTGAGTTCGCTTAAACACCTGGTTAGGTTCACTTCAATTAAAGTTTAATCGTATAGCACTTTTAACAATGGTCATTGTCACAAAGCAGCTTCACAGAATCAAAAGACAATTTTGGAAGTGTGTATGAAATGTGAAAAATGTGTATGAATCAATATGATCAGATTGTCCCTGTTGAGCAAGCCGAGGGCGATGGCGGCAAGGAATAACTCCATAAGATGGCAATGGGAAGAAACCCTGAGAGGAACCAGACTCATTCGGGTGATAACAGAAATTGTTTAAGTTGCATGTTAAAAAAAAAAAGGGAAAACCATACAGCTACTGTATGTTCAATAGTGAAAGTAAGAGCATTTCTATATGCATGAAATGTGATGAGAACTCAGAGGAAGGATTGGGATTAAATTGCTGTGTGGCCATAAGGAAACCACTTGTTAGTGAAAAGGTAGTGAAAAGGTTTTATTTTATTAGGGAGCATAAATATTGGATTTTGGGGCAATAGAAAAAGGTCATGTAGCCTGATGAGTCCAGATTGACCCTGTTCTAGAGAGATGTGTGCTTCAAGGTAAGAGGGAAGAGCATGAAGCGATGTACAGTACCCATCATGCATAGTGGCCACTGTACTAGCCTCTGGAGGCAGGTAATAAAAAGAGGTCAGCTGGTGACCTGAATGTACTGAATGACCAGGATATCACATCAATGCAGCTTTTCTTCCCTGACGGCACTGGTATATTCTGGGACTCAAATTGTTGAGTTCTGGAAGCATAAGGAATAATTTTTATCATTTAAGTATTGGCCACCACATTGTTGTGCTGTAATCAAAGCTAAAGGTGATTCAGTGAAGTGTATTATTGATACTAAGTTGCATACTTAAATAACCACAACTGCAGCAATTATCCACTGTGACACACCTTTGGGAGTGTAGTGGAGTTATAGCATTTTGAAAAATTACACAAAATTAAAATTTTTATAGCACAAACAATTTTACACAAAATACTTTGTATTGATATTTATTGCATCACTTGTTTGTTTGGGCAAAAATGGAGTTCTCTCATTTAACTGTCAAACAGTTCATTTGTTCTAGTATACTTGGAAAGGAGGAAGGATATTCCACATGAGAATCAAAGATAAAGAGTGCAAAGTAGGAGATGAGCTGGAGAATGAATGATATGACAATTTCTTTCCTGTTATTTCTTTTATCTCTCCCTCCGCCAAATTAATGTATTATTAATTATGTAGCTGTAAGTGTGGTTTTCTCAATATATGATCAAGATCATGGATCAGTGTATGACCAGACATCACATCGTTAAAACAGAGAAGAGCACTTATACATATTGAACAGATCACAGCAGTCAAAATAGTAATAAAAAGATTAATAATAATAAAAAGATTTTTTCCTTAAGAATAGTGAGGATGAGGCTCATGCTCAAATGCTGCCTCTGTCTCTGATGAAACAGACAATGATTTAGGTGATAAGAGATCCTTTTGTGTTGCAAACCTTATTTGTTTGTTGTTTACAGTAACAGGGACTTTTCCCTTTTTTTTTTTTTTTTTTTTAGAAGATTTTAATATAATAAAAATTCTGATTAAGATATTGTCAAAAAGGAAAATCATTTTAGTTCCCCCACCCACTGCAGCCACACACACACTGCAGCTAACTTAAATAGCAGTACAGGAGCTTGTGACTATAGCAGTTTCAGCACTGCTAGAGTAGATAACAAACTTTACACATTCTTAACTGAGGACAAGACCTCTTGAAAATTCTTGGAAATCTAGAATCTTAAGACTACATTATGTTGTTTTACTGAACGCAATACAGAACACACAGGTGTAAAAATACGTGAAAACAAGGAGAGCTTCTTACCAGTATATTAATGTCTTCTCTGTGTAACAGGGGCCCAACAGAGGGACAGGGTCTGCTCGTGCAATAACAGCAGTGTTTTAGAGACACAGCTGGGTCACACTGATAAAGTTGGCCACACACACACACGCTTATATTCACTCCACCCCCTGACGAATATCACACAGGAAGGGGACTCTAAACTACTGTCCATACAAAACGACTTATTTTTGTTCACGCTGGAATGTAATGTAAATTTGTAACAGATCTAAAACAAAGACAAAAAAAACATCCTGACACAAACCATCTGACTTAAGCATATTTATTTTTTACAGTAACCTGCAAGGTAACTCCACACTCACTGAGAGATAGCACTATAAAATCCTAGTCAGCAGTTAAAGGAAACATACACGCCCATTGACACATACATGCGCACACGTGCACACCCATACACACACACACAGACTGTCAGAGCCCGGATTCGATCCAATATATTGTTACAAAACAATTTATGCTTGTTCTAGCTGAGCATTAAAATCATATAAGTACATATAAATTAAATACTTCTAAACGTAGGCTTCATTTAAATTAATTATACATAAAATTACCAATGTTAGATATACTCACACAGGCATAAACACAAGAAAATCTTAAACAGATGCCTCACATTTGTACTTGGTAGGCAAGAGCTCCAAAGCACCAAGCAAACTTTTGCAAATATACAGTATAGTTTGTCATTGAGTATGTCACTGCCTGAAGGCGACGCCGCAGTTACAATACACACATGACTACTTCCATTCCACTTTTGTGACAGAATACAGTATATGATGTGAAGTGACTTCTGTACGTTTCTCTATAAGTGCATGTTTGTATACGTGTGTCCCTGTGTGAGATCATTACTGGTCTTTCTCATGCATCTGTTGCTGCATCTTCTGCAGCATCTCCTGCATTCTTTTCAGCTGCAAACATACACACAAGAGGATTAGTGTGCTGTTAAATCAGTGCACACTGTTCACACTGCAGTTCAGTTCATAATCAGTGTGTTTGTATTTAAGCCTTACCTCCTCATCCTTCATCTTAATGAGTCGCTCTGTTTCTGCATCTGGAGTCGGCAAGGGCAGTATAGGAATAGGACTGTCCACACGGTTGTCCTGTGCAAGTTTACTGCAACACATATTCCGAAGTTCACAAAGTTATTGACAACCAACAAAAAAAAGAGCAAAACTGTATGAATTTAACACAACATACACTACCTGGCCAAAATCTCAGAAGGGTTAAATTATTGGCCTGCATCAATCAACGAAAGCAGGTGACTACAAATGGGTTTAAAAAAAAAACCCTTAAAAACACGTTTGTAAATCCTGGAAGGATATTGCTGACCTGTCAACTTTGTCTAAGAAATGTGGTTGGAAAAAATATATAAATGGAGATCACTTTAACACTTGGTGAAGTTGCATAAAAAAACTGACAGTAGAAAGCTATGTTTAATAGTGAATGGAAGAGCATTTCCAAACAAACAGGTTTCAGTTTGCAAGGGAGCATAATGATTTATAAGTTTCATTTATACATTTCATATTTTTCTTTTTAATTATTTTTTTCTATCGCAAGTTTGTAAATTGTACATTTTTACATTTACCCCAAATTCGTAATAAAAAAAACACTTCTCTCAGTGCAATCTTTCCTTGAAGTAAAATGCTTCCTTCTTTCTTCCAGGTACTGTACTGTATGTAAAAAATTTCTGCTCAATCAATTGGCGAAACTGTTTATAATTGTTTTAGCAAAATTGTCATTAGTTTAGTGAGAAAAAAAAAGGATAAAACGGTCAAAGGCATCACTGAGCCACTGGCATGTCTTAGTATTGCTTTGGGACTGTTTTGTGGCTGGTGGTTCAGGGGTTCTTATGAAGATCGTGGCATCATGAATTCTACTAACAACCAGGATATTTTAAACCTAATCTGTTTGCCTCACAAAAATTTCTTCCCACATAATGGTGAGCTAAACAAAGCAACACAAATCCTTGCAGAAACACAAATTTAATGTTTTTCCGTCTCAAAAAAAAAACTGTTGTCTGTTTTGATGCGGGAGAACTTCAACTTTCAACTTTTGATTTTCTCAAGAAAGTTTGATTTTTCACAGAGAAAGGCATTACAGTTATTCATTAACAGGATGCAAGGATTCTTTGTTAAATGGAAAAAAGCATAAAAGCACTAGTGAAAGGTAAAAGAAATGTAATTCAAGCAGAAACAACTAACTATAACTAATAGAAAGAATATTTAAAATGATCCATACAAAACAAACCTGGTCATCTCCTGTATACAGTGGGCTCTGTAGTTCTCATAGTGTACATCGCAAGTCACATCTTTCAGGTCATGCATGTGAGAGCGAATCAGCATGTTCCTCAACTTCACAAAGTCACAGTGGGACTGGTTCTCAACTGTGGGAATCACACAAAAATGAAGCAATCGTATATGAGCCATCATCACCTGACAGAATATACACATTAACACATTTAAAAAATGACTAGATTTAACAGGAAGATTCTTTTGCAAATAACTGATCGTCTAAGACATTTCCATGATTGGCCTCTCCTGTGTCACATCTAATTATAAACACATACACACCTCACCTTCGACAATGCCCCAAGGGTAGAGGCGTCCGCGTACTCTCTGACCTCTTGCTTCCACCACTGTGTTACTGCCAATAACTGCAAAGGGAGTACATTCCTGTAACAAATTTAAAAACATGCACACATACAAGCTCATTAGCAGAACATGTGATAGGAATATAAGAACAACTTGTGTATATCAGAAAGAAATCTCCTTCAGGGTCATGTAACAGAACAGAGTAACAGAATTAACAGTAACAGAATTAGTTTTTGATCGGAATAGGAGGCCATGTAACACTTTATCTGATGGTTTATCTCTTCTTAAAATAAATATATTTTTCCTGCCCATATTTGCTCCACGTGGTGGGGACATATCTTTCTACCACCAATTTTTACTTCAGACTCCGCCTTCCGGCTGAGGAAGGCACACTGATTGGCTCGTTATTTCATATGTAGTAAAGCATCTAACCAATCATAGATAAGACTGTTCTCATGTAACCAATCATAACGCAGAAGATGAGATTTGTGGGGAAAAATGGAAGGCCTAACCTGACTTCAAAGTTAGAAAAAAACACTTATTCTTCTCCTGCTTCTGTTATATTTCCAGGAGATTAAATGCTTCATAGCAGGAAGAACCACACTGTACATGTCAAAAATAGTTCTATTCTAATTCATTGCTTCGAGCATGTAAACACACATCTTATCAGATCAGTGTCCATTTAAAGAGTTAAGTTAGAATCTTTAATTAGAATGATTTCAGTTGGAAATAAGAAACACTGCTAGAGTGATTTTGACACAGACTATACAGTAAGTAGAGAAAGACGAGCAAATTCAGCTGTGAAGGCTGCTGTTAAGTTTCTTAGCTGAGGCACATGAGCCAAAATGATATATAAAAAAAAAACCCTGCTGGCTAAGCACATTTTTTGGGAATAAAGGGAGAAGCACTTTACAAGTTAATACAAGTGAGTCAATTCTTTAAAAAAAAAAAAAAAAAGAGAGAGAGGATTTTGTATCCTGGTGCTTATGAAATAACAAGTGAAGGGATTTATTGTTGGAAAATAGGAACATTTATCCAGGCTGTATTTAAGTTAAGTGGATAATTTCATTCACGACAAAGCTTTGTCTAACTTCATGGCCAGTAGAAAGTATTGTATACTAGGTATACGTCATATATGTCATTTTTGAAGATTTTTAGACTTTAAGGTGTTTCAGCAATGATGATAAAATGTATATCATTTGTACTGTACATTTCTACAGTACAACAGCACAGCCAGTGAAATCATTATTCACTTTACTTAAATACAGCATGGATAAATGTGCATATTTCCCATGGAGGCTAAAACTGCTGCTGGACTTTATGGAGCCTTAAACATTTTTATTTCACCTTCAGCTCTTTGTCCATCTGTTTAAACTCCTCATCCTCATCAGAGTCACATTCAGGAAACTGGTACACTTTAATCCCAAAGCGTTCAATCTCATCCCGTACCTAAGAGAGAGAGAGAGAGAGAGAGAGAGGGAGAGCAAATGAACAACTTGAGGTTAGCAATGTACACCGAAGAGAACATCAGTGAATTAGCAGTGGTCAGTTTGCACAGGATAAAATAAGATTCCGTGTACTCACCCGATCCTTTAGCTTCTTTATCTCTGTTGGAGTGAGACAGTCTGCTTTGGCAATAAGAGGAATAATATTCACTTTCTCATGCAGTGCTTTCATGAACTCCACATCTACCGGCCTCAAACTAAAAATAACGCACACAAACATACAAATTAACCTTTAATTCTCCAGGTACATCTCTGCAAATACACTATCTGGCCAAAAATCTGTGGACACCTGGCCATAACACCCATATTTGCTTTGTGAGCATCCCATTCCAGACTTCACTGCTATAATAACTTCCACTCTTTTGAGAGGCCTTTCACAAGATTGAGATGGAGTGTTGCTGTGGGGATTCATGCTTTATTCAGCCACAAGAGTATGAGTGAGGTCAGGCACTGATAGCATGTAAGAAGGCTTTGAGTGCAGTCTGTATTCCAGTTTGTCCCAAAGATGTTCAATGGGGCTCTGGTCAGGGCTCTGTGCAGGACATTACAAACTTGACAAACTATTTATTCATGGAGCTCGCTTTATGCACAGAAGCACTGTCATCCTAGAACATGTTTAAACCTCTTAGTTCCACTCAAAGGACATTGAAATGCTGTGGCATAAAAACACGTCATTCATTTAATCATTTGTGCCGACAGATTGGGGAGACCCACGATATTGGTGTGAAGGCCAGGCGTCCACATACTTTTGGCCATATAACGTGTACAGCCACACATGCACTAATACAGAGTGTGCTACGCACCCGTGTCCAAAAGGTGGTATGAAATAAAGACAGCAGTGCACTCGGTTATCCAATATGTTCTTCCTGTTGAGTCCACTTTCATCCCTGAAATATTGCTCGAACTGCTGATCAATATAGTCAGTGATCGGCTTCCAACTAGAAAACACACACAGAGAGGAAATATCAGACCGGCATGGTATATTTATACGTCTTCAGGAACAATTTTATCTTGGTTAGGGTAGAGGTAAAGTGGATCCTGGGTTCACTCACATAGCCCATACACACACTGACATGCGCTGCGATCCACCAGGAAACAATAACATGATTTGTCAAGCTTTGTTCTTACCACTCATTATTGTTTACAGCATCGCCAAACCCTGGTGTGTCTACAATGGTGAGTTTAAGTTTGACACCCTTCTCCTCAATATCCACTGTGTGTTTAGTGATCTCCACGGTCTGGTTAATACGCTCTGAAAAAAAGGGAGAAAATAGAGACAAAATATAAATGGCAGAACCAAACAAGTCTCTCCCAATTCTACAGTAGTAATCCTGGCACTTAGTAAAATACAGCTCATGAATGCATGTGATGACTGACATGGAGCATGATTACACAAGTTTTAAAGTACACTGCCATCTTTTTTTTTAACGTGGAATTAAGCTTGCAGAGATCCCAGTCTGTTTAAAGTAACATCAATACCCTGAGCTTTGATATCAGTAGCATAACGAAATTTCTGAACGAGAAAGAATAACTTTCTAGTACTCTGTAGTCTAGTGTAAGAAAATGGGTTGACTATATAGAAACTAAACAATTGAGTGAGTGAAGAAATGATCACTTGTACTGTAGCTAGCAACTTGTTGAGGGCGTCCACTTCGCTGGTCTGGTAGAATCATACTGTTTTATATATGGTTTATGATTCATTCAGGGTTCATACAGATTTTTATGAGGTTTTCATAACTTTAACATAAACTTCCAAGACCAAAGCTCTCTAATGAAACTCAAATGTAGTCTAGAAAACCATCTTTAAACAGAATCTTCTCCAGTAAAGGCAAAATTCAAATGACACCCCTTGGCCAAGAAAATCACGGGGACCTGCTTTCTGATGCAACTATCACATCTTCTGTCCACTTAATGAGGCTCTATGCATATACAGGTTTACCTCTGGTGAGACAGAGGTTAAGGAGGTTAAGCAGTGAAAACCTAGAATCAGGAACAGCAGTAAAGCTTCTGGAATAAAGAAGTTAGTTGCACGATACAAAAAGTGAATTGACCTGCGAGGAGCCTATATGGCGAAGTGATATAGAGTACTTGCTCATAGCTTCTGGTATTAAGTTGCATTTCTGTTCGAATCTCCGTCTTATTAGCAAGGACACAGAAATATGACATATGATCTGAATGCATAAAGATAAGCCCAATCATAGAAGCAAATATTTCCATAAGCAAATCTTGTTGCAGTTTGATCTGCTAAGAACAATGTGTCTTTGAAAGATTTAAATGAACAATGTGAACCAATAAGTCGTTAGGGCTCAGCATTTCTGAGTGTCTAGTATCAGAGTATCTGAGTAACTTTGTGTTTTTGCCAGCAGCTTTAGATGTCAGTGTTTTTCTAAAGGAGGACATTGTAAGAGGATTAACATTACGCCTTTTAGCTGAATAAACAAGAAAATGGTACTGTTGATTTCTCTAGCTCTACGGGTTTTTTCCCTAGACATTTCTTCTCTCCCATTTTAACCGCAGGGAATATTGCAACAGAGTTTATATTTTCCACATCCTGCATCTCCATCTTTTACGAGTGCAACCTAATAAGAACTGCTAAATTACACTCTGTCTGGTATTTTAATTCACAATAAAACTAGAATAAACTGTGTGACTGCACAATGTTCCATTTTACTTTAAAATGCAGAAAATATACAGTGTATTCCATTACAATGAGGGGGAGGCAAAAGAAAATTATTTAAATCATTGATCATTTTGATGAGTCACTGAAAATTAAATAAGTTATATAAATCAATTAAAGAAATTAAAATTGCTGATGATGTAACATGCTGCATGAGATGTGTACCTTCTGCATTTAGTAGTTTTCTGTCCTTATAGAGGTCTGTGAGGAAAAGGCTGTTTACTAGAGTAGACTTGCCCAAGCCAGATTCACCTGACACACACACACACACACACACACACACACATATAGATAAAGAGAGAGAGACATGTGAGCGTGTACGTACTTGTCATGTCTAACTTCAGGTGAAATGACAGTTGACACTGAGCCAGTTGGTTGGGACGGTTTCACTAACCTGCCACCATGAGCGTGAAATCAAAGCCTTTCTTCACAGACTTCCTGTGGACCTGGTTAGGCAGCGTTGCAAAGCCGACATACTGCTTATCCTGAGAGACACAAACAACAGAGACAGCAGTTATAGAAAATGGCAGTGTGAAATTGATGAACACCACAGCTTATAGAAACGATTTCACACTCTGTGCATACTCAATATCCAAACTGCTGCACACAAAACTGTGAGCTTCGCTAAACTGGACATCGCTGTGGAAACATAAAGCGTTCGATTCACGGGCTGAATTGCTCAACATGTTCCTACAGACAAAACGTCAACGTGAAGTTATGAAATATTATGAAATTGAAAGAAAATGATGGTTTAGTTTTGTCAATATTCAAGGCATCACAGCAGGAAGCAGACTTGCCAGTTGGGATGTTCACACACATACAGTACACACACGTACACATGCAGAAAATTTCTCTTTGGATGTGACTGAATAGCTCTTTCAAAAAACACACTCCCGGACTGGCCAAACTGCTCAGACTGCCAGCACTCCTCATAACTTGTAATAAACATTTCCGCTGTCTCTGTGGGCTACTGAAAAGTTCCCCACAGTGGCCCTGCAGCTACTCCATCTCTCTCTCTCTCTCTCACACACACATTGTGAATCTGAATATGAGAAGAATGAGACTAAAACATGAAGAACAGTGCTAAGACATACAAACACTTACACTATTAATAATAAATCTTACTCACGTTTCCTAGCATTTACAGTCTCAGCTCACCAGTAACACATTTATAAAAGTAATCCACTCTGCACTGTTACTATATTATCATAACTTAGAATACATTTCACTGTATATAGAGTGTATATTATTATATTAACCCAACAACCTTCTGGCGAGTAGTCCTGCTTCGGGCACACAGCAGTTTCTCCACCAGCTTCTCCTGCAGCATAATGGCATCCATTCCAGTTCGGCACCCTCAGCCCACACGCCACACGAACCTCCAGGTCTCTTTCTCAATCCTGCTACACCTCTATTTCACTTGGTCCCTTTAACTCGTCCCTGTTCTTCCCTTCCTCTCTCTCCCTGTTTCTGTGTGTGGCCTCTGGCCTGCAGCACGCTGCTTGTTGGGACAGGCGGGCAGGAGAACTTTCATGTAAGACTCCGAAAAAGCACAAGGACAAAAGAAAAAGAGGACGAGAGAAGGAGAGAGAGAAAAGGGGCAGAGAAAGGTAGAGACGGCAAGGAAGCAATTTAAGCAGAGGAAAGGGGAGGGGTGAAAACGGGAATGAAGAACACTCATTCATCCATCGTTCAGTCCTCCCCCTCTTTTTTTCCAGAGTAGAAGTGAGGTGCAGTGAACCCTGCTGCTGTGCCTAACCACATTCAGTAAAACTGGAGTCACGCCCTTCCTGTCAGTCCTGCTCTGTGCCACACAGCTTTCCCACACATGAACACACATACCAACAGAAAGCTCTCTTTTCACCCGGATCATCAGGACATTTCAACAGCTCTATGGCTTGTCTGCTGTCAAATAGTTTGTTTCTCGGTTTATCGCAGTAATCATCACCTACATA
Source organism: Clarias buthupogon (assembly GCA_030014345.1). NCBI lineage: Eukaryota > Metazoa > Chordata > Actinopteri > Siluriformes > Clariidae > Clarias > Clarias buthupogon. The sequence goes on along the minus strand of JAQMYK010000039.1, from coordinate 18,064,025 downwards.
ACTACCTGGCACTCCTACTGCTTGAGTTAAGAATGGAGGAGGGAAAGGAACACTGAAGGAATGCAGTACTCTTGCATACCAAAAGAGGGCACTTTTGTCATTAGAGACATCAGGGCAGGTGCCCTTTAAATCCTGCCCTGAGTCTTCACTAAGCAAATCTTTAATATACTGTATCAGAGGTGGAAAGAGTAATAAAATTTTGTACTCAAGTACAAGTACTGTTACTTCAGTGAAATTTTACTTAAGTA
>JAQMYK010000039.1:18046798-18057469 GCA_030014345.1 Clarias buthupogon | reverse complement strand
CACACACACCCCGCTCCAGCACACGCTGCGGCAACATGATGCGCAACCGAAAGAGCAAAAGGACAAGCAGAAACCCCTCACACCACACACACACACACACACACACACACTAATTCCAGTCTATTGTCAGGAATGAATCGAGTATGTGCGCGTGAGGGCGTTTTAAAAACGACATGCTGATTCACTGTGGATGGTAATAGACCAGTATCAAGTGTGTGACAGAAAAAAAAAGATGGAGAACAGGCTGTGAAGAAAGGCATCGTGTTACCTCGCTATCCTCTGAGAGCAGAGCAGCAGAAGCACCATCATCACCATCACCATCATCATCATCATCATCATCAGGTGCAGGGAATCCGAACGATGGTCACGGAAACAGAAACGACAGTTAAATAAACAATAATAAATAAACAAACAGAACAAACATGCACAAAAAGCTCATTACCGCTTTTAATTAGCCGGTTCCTGTATCTCGTGTTAGCTGTCATCTTCCCTCTCTCCCTCTCTCTCTCTCTCTCTCTCAGCACTGAGGCCGAACCGCTCTGCCCCTCTGGGAATCCCACACGGGGGCGTGTCCTGCAACGTCACTCAAAACCACACCCACTAGATATCTAGCCAATCGCCGCTCAAGCCGCTACACGGAGGCTCAACATTCACATGGTTGTCTTTGACTGAGTAACTGGGATGTTAATAAATCCGATATTCCTGTTAATTTAAAGCTTAAATAACTCCCCTTCACATCCAGCTTAATTACTAACCTCTATCAGAATTGCTCCTTCAGCCCCACAAGTCTCCTGCAGCTGCTTTCTCCTCCTGTCTATAGTAAATTATTATTCATTACTAAAATCAGATTAACAACTCAAGGCTTAATAAAATTTAAATTCAATCTAGACATGCCATCTGTGCCTTTATTAATACAGGACCATGCTGTAATGAACAGTATAAAGCTGCTTGTTGTATTCTAAATCATGAAGGGATGTGATGGGAAGAGCTCTTAAAAACCTTTAAGAGGAACCAGAAAGAGACCCTGTCCTCTTCGTAGCTGACACCACATATTGTGATGATAAATCTTCTGTCTTACAAGGTGAGAGCTCTCAGTATCTCAGTAAGAAACAGGAAGACACAACTACACATGAACAATTCTGTGTATTGCTAGTTTAGGAACAACTGTGTGGGATCATCCACGATAGCAGTATGCCAATAAACCTGCCAATCTGCTTCTTTACCTTATAGTAAAGCAAAATGTCCAACATTTTATAATGTTCAATATATTTTTGCTAATTACTTTGCAGTAGGCAGCACAGTTGTTTAGTATTTAGCACTGTTGCCGAACCCCAGGGTCGAGGGTTTCATTGTGTGCATGGAGTTTGCATGTTCTCCCTGGTTGGTGGGTTTCTTCTGGGTACTCCGGTTTCCTCCCACAGCCCAAAGACATGCAAATTAGGCATTTTCAAATTGCCCATAGTGTGTGAATGAGCGTGTAAGTGTATGCGTGTGGCCTGCGATGGATTGGCACCCCCATCCAGGGTGTACCCCGCCTCGTACCACAAGTCTCATGGGCTAGGTTCCAGGCCACCCGCGACCTTGTACACAGCTTAAAGAGGTATAGACGATGCGTGAGTGAGTACTTTGCAGTAATTCTCATAAAGGTCTATTTTTAATTTCGTACACAAGTTTCACTTCATATCACACTGTGTATGACTGTGTATGTGACAAATAAAATTTTAACTTGATTTAAATGTAGAATAAATTAATTTGTTTAATTATTATTATTACTTCTACTACTATATGACCATACAATTTTTCTCCCACGCATTTTCTTTCTTGGTCTTTTCTATCACTAAACACTATTCTATGAAACACATGAAGCCAGTTAATCACATCTTTTCAAAATACTGCTTATCCTGTATCACAAGGCTTCTTAACACTCTTGGAGGAAAGCACGGTCTACCCTCTTTCAACACCGTTTAGCTTACTTAGAACCCTGGCTAAGGATGGCTGTAGCATCTTACATCTCAAACTCACAATGTTCATACAATAAGGCGAAACATATTTTACAGCTTTCATACTGCCATTTTAAAAGTCTAAACAAACAGATAGCCTTAGTGTTATCGGTTTCTTCTTTGATCAGTTAATATAATTTTTTTCCTAGTTTTCTGTGTAATGTAATTTTCCATATTTCTGGATTTGTCCAAAATGCACCTCCCCATCCTAAATAGCATGCTGATAGCATTCGAGATGTAGAGTAGTTGTAGATGTTTGATGTCCCAAACCATCATGTTCGTCTTATAAAATCAAACACAGATATTTAAAGGAACTGATCCTCAATTATTATAGAAATAATTAAAATGTTAGTTTACATGTTTAAATAAATTGTGTAAACAAAGAGTAAAACAGCTTGCATAAAACCCTCAACTCTTCAGTACATGTGGGCCAAGTGAAATGAGCAGCTTTTCCACATATTTAAAAACTTTTATTGCTCTGAACATTTATTGCTCAAAGGGAGACAAAAAAAGAAAATCAGCATTTTACAAGGTAGTGAACAGTACCGTGGACATGCAACAAAAAAAACATCTTTGAACAAATATTAATCTGTAAACAGGAGATGACGGTCAAATGAGTAATTACGCCTGGGTCACAACATTTACAAAACATCAGCATATTGTTTATATAAAAACTAATGAGTACAGTGACATAAAAGGAAGGACCCTTTATTTAGAAAAAAAAAACACCCTGTTGAAAAAAATGTTTAAGGTAGGAGGAGAGACTTAAGTTATGAAGGAGATTGTAACACTTTAGTTTAATACACAACTTTTCCACTCACTGAAGTGTTTGGTCATCTATAAAACCAAAATGGTGATATGTTTAATCATTTAGACTAATATATTCATATTAATATTTCAATATGCTGTAGTCATAATTCATAATAAAAAAATTGTCAAATATTTAGAATGTATCACTTTCTCAATTCATAATTAACTGTGATGCAGGTGAGCTGAAATAACGGTTAACATGTTATTAATCATGCACTTTGTTTCTATAGACACTTGTTATCTATGTATGTATGCATGCATGTACTTATTTATGGATTTATTTAAGCATAAAATGTATGTTTAAATTTGGCACATAAAAGATGTGATTAAAAAAAAAAAAAAAAACGTGCTCATACTATACAAAGTTTTTACTATACTACCTGTTTCTGTATTTAATGAATTAGGGGGAAATAAGCAATGCCCATACTGGATAAAATAATTGCACTAATCTTTTGAGTCCAGAACAAATTGGGGGTGGGATCAGCAGAGTGGAAGACAATATTGTCCTGGTTAATAAAATAGTGTTCTGTTTTTTCCTGTTGGCTGCTGCCCCCTAGTGGATATATAATGATGAAGCACGAACACTGAAACACTAATAGTTCATGGTATTCTCTCAGGAAGTAACAAGACAACTACAGACTACAACTGATAATTCACCAAGGCACAGAATCTGTAAAGGCACTTTAATTCATACACTTAGACATCAATACTTAGAAAAACTGCTGACATCATATGGCACTTGTGAATAAATCCCTGTATGGTTAGTGTGTGTCTCCAACAGAGAGTGAGGTCAAATTCTAGTACCATTTTCTCTATTGCCATTACTCTCTGTCCGTGTACAACAGGCACAAGTGGGGCATACATAAGCATGAGAAATGTGAGAAGAGACTGGTACAGTGAGAGTTGCTTCTTGCTAACAGTGGACATGACCGAGAGAGAAAAGGAGAAAGGGAACGAAACTGCTAAACCTGAAGCACTTTACAGTTATAAAAATACCAATACTTCATCCATGATAAATGATTTGCAATGTAAGACTGGCATCTGTGGTGGCACATTAATTAGGTTCTGTATATGGGTAAGTTAATAACCAGTCAGATCAGGTCTGTGTAAATAAAGTTGAGCACATGGAGTGATGCACTGAAATAATTCTATTTGTTACAGAAAAATATTTATGATAAAAGAAAAGTAAACCGTATAAAAGTTTTGAAGTGCCCAGAATGATGGGATACAGGGTTTAAAATGATAAAGCCAATAATGTAGTAGATGGCGGCCCGGGCTTTCTAATGCTCTTATAACAAACACATACAATACATTATCCTTTTTAGTCATCTCCAGGTTTCATCTTCATTTGAGCCTGCATTTGAGCAATCATCTGCTGCATGCGTCTCAGCTGTGGACAGAAGGAGAAGCAGATGAATTAACCTGATAATGCGAGGATTGTAACATACTAACATATAGGCTTGTAACATGTCTAACACGACGAGTCAGGAACTCTATGTGCTATACAACACCCACTTTTCAACTTATACAAGGATCTGGATTGTAACCCATACTCCAAAAATTAGTTTATATTGCTCCATCTACTATACAGAATATCAGAACCAGCTGCTTTTCAAGTGTCAGCAAAAAGTGTTTTACTTTCACATCTTCCCATTAAGAAATACTTATGACCATAACACAAGCACAGGGTCAATGCGATCCAAAATACAGCTTCTGCTGAAAACATGTTATTAGGAGGTCTCCATAAATACACACTGTATGACAAGAAATGTATTGAAAAGTCAGTACAAATACTAATTAAGCTGTGTTATGTCAGACAGGAAACTGATGTCATGTCCTGTGGCACATTTTAACAAGTTCTGATTGTCCCTATATCTTACCAAGCAAAAGAACAACACAATAATCATGCCCATGGAATGCAGTCTTGAAACCATAAAAAGTAAACCTTCTTATACAGTAAAAGATTAATTCATTAATATGGTGTACAGTGGCAACGCAGTTAAATTCAAAGTGCAGGGAATTAACAGGGTTTCTTTGTCCCGTTCACAGTTTGGTTAAAAAAAAAAATCTACACAATGACTAAATGAAATGGACGTAATCATTTGTTACACAAATATCATTGTACAAATATTATCTGGACATAATCTAATAAGAAATAAAGTAAACAGTGAGTTTACTGTTATGGTACAATTAATAAAAGGTTTTGTCTGTACATGGGTCAGAACTCGCTCTTTCAATGATATCTTTATGTTTCATACACTGGAGGACCAGAAACCAAAATTTCTGTCTGTATGTCTAGCTGATTTTGTCACAGCATCACTCAAAATTGGCTGGATGAAATTTAATGAAACTTTGCCAGTCCTTTGGTATTCATCTGAAGTTAAATCTGCACCATAAATTAAATCAAAAGAGTTGAAGGTACGTTATGAGCAGATTTGTGCCACATCACAGCACAAAACGTCATAATATCACATTACGTCACAGCAGCCAATGCTTTTTTGGACAAATTTAGCGCTTTTTACCTCGAGGTGGGTGTGGCTATCGTTGTGTCAATTAATGTGATCGTTTACCGTGTATAGACAGTATGTGGAAGACAGAAACGACTATAATGCCTCTACAAAGCGCACAAATCCTCATGAAAAAACAAACGCACGACACAGCCTGGCTTCCTTAAAAAAAAAAAAAGGCAAATACACTATGAAAAATTTACCTTCAAAAATGTATCGACATATCATTGTATATTTATTTTTCCTGCTAAATGTTTAAAACCAGTTTGTCTCACTGTCCGTGGCACTAAAAAAAAAGCAGTAATGTGAAGCACCACTGTGAGATAAAAAAACAGGTCATTGGGACAAACATATCCGCAGTAGTAGAGGTGCAGGAACGTAAAATACCCAAACTGAGCGTTATACTTATACAGCTTATTTTTAGCTTTAACCTTTTAAGAATTTCTAAAAAACTCCTGGTTTTATAAAAACCAGGGTTATTAAAAGCTAATCGTTCCTTTTAGCACAGCATGCCGTACAAACTATTGATTTTAGCTGTGCATATATGGTGTTGAGTGTCTTGTGACACAGAATTAATGCCAGTCTTGTAAATTGAATAAAAGATCCATTAAGACATGATGAAAAATCTCTTACCTCAGCCTCCTTTTCCATCAAGATCTGATCTTTGTCCAGCACCTCATCATCCACTGACCTGTAAAACACAAACACACTTCATGCTCTATTCATAAATGAAAGTGGATACAGTACTCGAGGTATGTTTATTTCTGTTAATTATAGTTTTTAGTTTGTTCAGGGTGGAAGAGGAAGTGCTAGGATTTTACGAATAAAGCTGTTTTTAGGTTTCATCACATATGTAATGCAAGAGGCAGTACATTTCTTACACCTGTAACATGTACTGAGGTTTTCTGAGCTTATACTGTACCTGCCAACTCTCTTCAGTCTCTCTGAGCGGAAGTTCTCATAATGTAGATCCTGAGTCACTTCCTGTAGGTCCTGCATATGAGTCCTACACACACAGACAGCTACATCTTAACCATTTTACTTAACAAAGATTAATCACTTAACCTTCATTTAATGGTTGTTGCATGTCTATTGAATTCATGTTGCTCGATGTCCAGTGGAGGGCGCCACAGTATACCACTCTATAACACTATTGGCATTACCAAAAGTGACACTTGATAGTGAGAGTCTCGCTGTACTCACACCAGCATGGTGCGCAGTTTGAGGAAATCATTGTGTTCAGGGTTTTCCACTTCCACCACACCCCAAGGGTACAAACGCCCTCGAATCTTCTTCCCCTTCACCTCAATCAGCTGGTTAGAGCCAATCACAGCAAAAGGTATGCTGGCCTGGAGAAGACAGAAAAATGTTAACGTTATAACGTTTAAACACTTTAAAGCAAAAAAATATATATTTTAATCGGAACGCATGGATGCACGCTATCTGACCTTTAGGACACGGGTCTGCTCTTTAAACTCCTCGTCCTCATCGGAGTCTGCATCAGGGAGCTGGTAGATGCGAATGCCATGCTCATTGATCTCATCCAGGATCTACATAGAGAAAAGCATACAGCAGACATAATTAACTGCATAAAGATCTCAGTATAATAGATTTATTTCTTTGTCTATATCCCAGAATAAATGGTAAGTTTAAACTTGGTTCTGTTGAAGCCATACTGATTGAAGCTAACAAATGGCCAATGCCATACCATGCTATTGTATGCGCCTAAACGCACAACAAATCCAAAAACCTTTTTTTTACAATCAGCTTCGGTCAGACATAAGTTCAGAAACCTAATCTGAAAGTGATTTGTCCGTGCTCGAAAGACCTAATTTCTCACAAAATAAGCCACATCAGCCTAAAGCTCCACTTGTGATTCAGAACCATTCAAAATTCCCCTGTACTTTAGATGCACCTGTAGGGAAAAGACACAATTATTTATTTTTTCTTACATCAAAGGTAGAACAGCAGAGCCATTTTCACAATGCTATTTTGTAGCAGGAGCCAAAAACGCCACCAGCAGACTTTTCCTGACATTCTGATTGCTTTCATGTTCTCTCAGCAGGGACAATGTTTCAAAAGGGCAGAAGCCCCCCACTCCCCTTGTACTATCAACAAATCTCCTCCTGTTATGAGGAGGCTTATTTTCATAGCATGGAGATAAACCCACCGGGACTGTGAGTGTATGTGTATGTGTGAGTGCTCATGTGGGTGTCATTGTTGTCTGGTCCTAGTCCAAATAAACATGGCACGTCATCTGGATGGAAAGCGTGACCATGGACACGGATCAGTGAATCAGATGAGAAATACAGAAGCCTACAGAAAGAACGGAAGGGGCAAAGCACAATATGATAGAGGGAGAAGGGAAAGAAAGTACAAAGACAAAAGAAAGAAAAGAAATAAAGAACAAAAAGAACCTAAATACTTGATGCATACATCGGGCTTCCTCCAGGGAAGGAAGAAATAAAGCGCGTCAATATGAAAGCTCGCAGTTCAGTGCGACACGGGCAGAGACGTGAACTACCAAAAATGAGTTTTGGAGCAGACCAGGTGTACTGATTTTTTCCCCTTAAGCAGAGAATTACTAATAGCTTTCTCCTGCAGCAAAAGTTCAGACTACTTCAAATGAAACAGGGTTTTAACACCAGCTTAAATCAAGGCCCAAGGTCATGCAGTCTGTTTAAATTGGCTGGCCACTGGATTCTGGACAATAGGGGCAGAAGTCTCTCCAGAAATTAAAAAGGAAGTGAGGCTCACTGTTTCTGTTGGTGATTTGCTTGCTTAAGGATGCATTATGACTTACGATTGTGTTTGTGAAGTAGGACTCAAACGAGCCTTAGATAAGCATTTTGAATAAATCAGGAGAAAATGTCTATGATGGTTCGTCACGCAGACTTATTATGAAAAATTCTAATACAAACTATGATTACATTATTATAGTTTGTGTGGTATTAAAGTTAGTAATTAGAGTGGGACAGCATTAAAATGAATGAATACTCTGCACAGTGGAGTGTAATCCTTCCTTGAGGAGCTACACATTGTGTTGTGTGGTGGTGGTAATTCTGTTTTAAAACTACAGTAGCAATAATAGTGAACAATGCTCTATTCTTAGTGCAATGTATTTTTCTAAAACAGCAGCTATGAATTTGAGCTGACAGGCTATATACTTTTACACACAAAAACACATTATAAACACAGGGATTTAGCCACAACCCATTATTACTGTACAAACAGGGATTTTGCCTTTTCATGGCAAGACTCAGCATGAGCTTATTGTCACACACACACACATGTCTATAAGCAGTTACTGACTCACACACAGGCAGTGAAGCACAGAACAATCTCTTACTTAGAAATGCAGTTTTTGCATTTATCCAGCAGATGACAATTTTATTAACAGTATATACTGTTGGCTTCCCAACCGCTAGAACAAACACAATTATCTCTCATTATGCATAGTGCCCAATGTACAAGCCTCTGGACACAGTGTTATGATCTGGAGTTGCTTCAGTTGGTCAGTTCTAGGCTCAGCAAAGTTATGTGGCAATAAAATGAAGTCAGCTGATGACCTGAAAGTATTGAAGATTTTTTTCTTCCCTGATGGCACAGACTTAAATTTTGAAAGAGTGATTCTGGGAATAATTTTCACAAATAAATTGAAAACCATGTTGTGTGCCTTAATCAGTACGTGTCTGTTCGTGGATGTGTGTGCTTTAATTAATAACTTGGCTACTGTCAGAAATATAAACTACTTTGGTTCTCATGAAACAAAACATCTCCAAGCCTGATTAATAAAACAGATCTCCAGCAAGGATATAATAGTTCATACTAGCTAAAAACTTGGCTCTGTAAAATGAGATTGCATAAAGTAACAAAAGATCTATGTATAGATCCTATTACCAAACCAAAGATTAAATTGCAGCTCTGGAGAGTATGCTGTGGGCCATATTTACTGTTTAACTGTGAGCAAGTACACAAAGATAGTGGCCACATTCCAGGCTGCAATCACTCCGCAAAAGAAGACAAATAAACAAGAACACTTTTTTTGTGCACACACAGGAATAAGCCCTAATTATAAGTGTTAGACGGTAATGAAAGGTGAGTGTATGGTGAGGTACTGTCTATATACAGGATGTGACTTCATGATCTCTTGGCTCACGTTGCTGAAGGTGTAACACCGTTATAAATTTTTCCATGTAAAGGGCATAACAGAAGAACATGCTTGTGCCAAAATGAGCTAATAGACAGAGTCATGATTCAAGCCTTCCTTAAGAAACAAAACAGTACTTGAGTTCACAAACCCTCAAAAACACACGCACACCATTTGGGAGTTTTCAGGAATGACATATATCAGTGTACTCAAATCCACAGACAAAAGGAGGAAAGGTTTAAAGGCTCAGCAATGGACAGCAACAATAGAATCCAAATTTCACACACTATGAAAATGCTGCTCAGAGTTTACTCAGGATATGTAAGGAAATGTAGCATTGTTTTCATGCTCTTATGTATGAATTCAGAAATCAACTGTACAAATACTTTTAATAGAGGTTCAGCATCAGCCTCTCACTCAACAGATCTCCATTCTTCAGAAATCCACAGCGCGAGCGCCAACATGCTCACGCATTGTTCAAGCCAACTAATTTTCTAATAGTACAATAGTGAATGCACTGCAAAGGTGTTTTTTTTATTTTTTATTTTTTTTTTTATTATACAGTTTTGTTCCACCTAATAATTCATATGCATAATGCACGCTGTATGCTTTGGAATACATAAATTGCAAAATCTGGACATTAATGAGCATCAAGCAAACACCAAAGTGCTTTATGAGCTATGACCTCAGTCAGGAAAGCTGCTGGTCCATTTGGACAAACTCTGATAAGAATCCAACACAGCCAATGTCCACGCCACCAATCGCTTAAACATGCATCAAAAAAGGCACGTTATAACTGACAGGCTGCTTCCTAGTTCATGAATCAAAAGGAGGGGGTAGTAAAAAACTAAAAGCACCAATGAACAACAACAAAAAATATGAAAAGAGTTCAGAGTACAAGTAAAAAGATTGCTTGCTTTGCAACGTGAGAATGCAGATGAAATATTAAAAATATATATATTTTATTTGCTTGTAAAATTCACTGCATATAATGGGTTGTTTGCTATACTTGGGGCTTGGGGTGTTAGGATTTTGGCACACTTTATAGCCACACTGACATCATTAAAAACAAAAGGAAGACTCCCCTAATTCAGCCTTTCACTGACCTGTACAACTACACAGAGGTTGATGCCAGTAGTGTATTCAATTTCTACATCCTTTTTAAAAGGTCAAACTTTAACACAAGGGTACCTGGTATGCGTTT
>JAQMYK010000039.1:18020388-18037627 GCA_030014345.1 Clarias buthupogon | reverse complement strand
ATTTGGATTTTTACAACATTATTGTTGAAATACACAGTCCTGAAAAAGGGGCGTTTCTTTTTTTGCTGAGTATATAATCAGTTTTCCAGTTGAATTTCTCCTTGGTGATAAATGTACCTGGTTTTCCCCCGGCATCACAGAATAAACTAATGAATAATAATGAATTATTTTAGCATTACAGTGTGTGGCTATACCCGAGTGAAAGGTGCACTTAAAAGGTTATCCTCTAGCAGACTTAACATGCAAAATCACACAATATATATACTGACACTATTATTCAAATCATTTATTTTTATGAGAACTTAATACAATGTCACTTTTGTAAGCAGGTAACTTTGCTGAAACACAGCTCCAAGGTTCCAGTTCAAGGTTCCCTGAGCTCAGGTTACTGTCTACGCAAAATACCACTTGTTCTTCTTATATCCATATTGGTTTTCTGAAGGTTCCATCCCTGGTTACCTTACAAAAATAAGCACAAAAAAAGGATACACATATACTAGTTTTGACTATAGATTGACTATGCTACTGTGAACCATAAGTATCAATTTTGCATCAAATAAGTCCACCAAATGCAATCGTCTTGATTATTATTGGCTTGTTATATAAGAAATAAATAGAACCTCAACTGGATGCCATTTCCTTAAACTATTAATAATATCGATACATAGATAATAGAACTAACGCCTTTACCTGATATGACATGATCAAAGCAAATGCGTCAATAGTTTTAATACAGATTCCACATCTGTCCCGTTTAATTCGTGCTGGCTTAATTAATCACCGCTAACCACAAATCCCTCTGCCATTTATCAGCAGAAATCCTATAGAATGCCCTGCCATCCCCCAATTATAGCATACACCCATCAAACATGTGTCAGGCATTATAAAGCACTTATTACTATTGCTTTTTACCATCAACTGTGAAATACTGACCACCAGGATGGAGAACCCCAAAAGAAATTTTAAAATATATATAATTGCATTCTGAGGCTGATGTCATGTACAGGATCTCTATACTGGAAAGGGCCTCATTTTGCTCTCAACCTCAATTCTTTGTGCTGTGGATTCCACAATATGTTGCAAACGTTCTGGTCCATGTTGACAAGATTGCATCGCACAAAACCTTCAGATTTTCCAGATACACTTAATGAATACAGATACACACTGTAATGAATCTCCCCCTCTACCACATCCCAAAAATCATCTACTTGATTCAGCTCCAGTGGCTGGGAGGGCCACTTAATAATGTTCTTTGTGAGGGCCAGAAAGAACATTATTAAGTAATGTTCATAATACCAGTTAGGAATTTTAGCTTTTTTTTTACATTACATAATGCATTATCAAACTGCAAATGGCCACAGGAGGATGGGTAAACTGTGCCCATGAAAGGATGCACATGATCAGCAACAATACTCAAATAAGCTCTGTCATTCAACTCACGACTGATTGGTGTCATCAGCCGCAAGATTTGACAAGCTGTGCAGTACGAGATGCTTTTCTGCTCAACACAATCATATAGTGGTTATCTTAGACTTTATGTCAGCTCAAATGATTTTATTTATTTTCAATTGACCTCACTCATCAACAAGATATTTCCATTTTCTGAGCTGCCACTGACTGGAAGCTTTTTCTTTACTGCACCATTTATATAAATAAAAGAAGGGTTTGGCTGTACATTGGTCAGAACTTGCTCTTTTATTGATACTGTATCTTTATTCTTTGATACACTGAAGGAACCGAAACCAGTCTCCGAAAATTTTCTGTATGTATGTCTGGCAGAATTTAATTAAACGTTTGCAGTGCTTAGGCATTTGAAGTTAAACCATAAATGAAATCAAAATATTGAGTAGAAGTGAAGTTATAAGCAGTTATGCGACATCCAGGCACATGACCCTTAATTCTTGAGTCCGATTAATGTTTTACATTATAGTGCTGCTTATATACAACACAAAACTTGCTGGACAGACTTTAATGAAACTTTTGAAGTACTTAGATATCTGCCTGAAGTTTAACCTGCGCCATAAGTGAAATCAAAATAGTAAGTAAAAGCAATGTTATGAACAATTATGTGCCAGATTTAATAACCTACTTTAAAATAGGCTACTAATCAGCTACTTGCTCAATATAAACACACATCTGCAACAATAGATATTAATTAGAAAATCAAAACTGAATATTTTTACTGTAACTAGTTAACATTTTCACAGCTGATATAACAAGTTTGAAGTGGTACAAGTGAATTTTAATGGTGTCATTTTAAGAAGTTTAAGAACTTTATCTGAACTACTTTTTTTGATTTCTCATCAGTAATTCACTCTCCAATTACCAATTACAGGGAGTGTACTTGGCTGACGATGAAAGAAGTACAGCCTTTTAACTATTTCTACAAACTCTCTTCCCGTCAATAATGTTGTGCATGAAAATCCCAGGAGATTAGCAATTACAGAAATTCTTAAAGTGGCTAGTCTGGTACCAACAATCACGCTACGGTCAAAGTCACTGTGATCCAGTCCCATGGCTGTATCTCCAAGCTTTAATGCTTTGCTGCCAAAGGATTGGATATGGAGATAACTGCATGAATGGGTGTGTGCGTACAGGTTTATGCTAAGTAAGTGTGTATGTGTAACTTAAAAGGAGAAGAAGAAAAAAAGATACTTTATGCCAGTTTCAAAAATGCTTCACAAATGTTCTCAAAACACTGAACTTTTCAGCAAACCCAAAGAGTTCCAGAAATCACACCAGACCTTTGAAAGGTTCCATTCTGGCCACATTAACAACTCTGCCCGAACACTATCTTTCTGTTGGTGGCAGTGTTCAACGTGAATAGCACAAAATCCACACAAACTTGGAAAGAACAGTAAGGATTTCAGGTAAATGCGTGATACTGGATTTCACTGGGCCTTCACCGTCCTATTCATTGCTTTAGCCGCCCAAAGCGCCCACACCCTGTTTTTAAGGGCACTGCCGTTAGCACTAAAACAGCTGAGGAATGTTACATAAACAACGTATCGTGTTGAATGATTACTTGAAATATTCGGTATATAAAATAATTTAAAAAAAAAAACTTTTAAAGTGTGCTATTGCGACGAATTCCAAAGTATTTCAGCTGTTCGTGTAAACTTTTAACTTCCGCACGCAGCACATCAGTCTACAGTGTTTCACTGGACTCAGCTGTTAGCTCAGGCAGCGCAAGCAGGCTACCGCGATTCAACACACAAGAAGCGCTTACCTCGGTGCAAACTTTGGACAAAATACAAAAGACAGAGTTCTCTTCTCCTCACTTATATTCTCACTTTTCCCAGGACTGTCCAGGGGATCCGGAAACCGCTACAATTCCGCCTCCGCCCCACAATGCCATTCAGTCTCTGACACTGAAGTAGAGAGCAACCGGCGACATTCCGGCTCCTAATGGGCGTCGCGTAGACCGAGTGAAAGGGGCGATGAAGAGCCAAGATGGTGGAAAACGCGCACGGTTTCTCTAGAAACCTGCACGCACTGTTTTGTCGGGCTCAATGGAGGTGACTGGAAACAAAAAATTTAGCCCATCTATTTGGATGCCCCCTTTCCGTTTAATTATTATCTGGAACTTGAGTTATGTGGAATTGGACTTCTTCTTAGTTTAGTAGAAACATTTCACTACTCATCCAAGTAGCTTCTTCAGTTTTTAGGTTTAATTATTATGGGTATTTAACTAGCTCTATGAATCTGGACTGGTGTTAAAATTGCACAATGTAAAATCCAAACAATATAGAGCATTAAACAGGCTCAAAACTGAAATGTGTAAATTTACACACCCTCGAATTTCTGTTTAAAATATGAGTCTCAGAATAACATTCTTCATAGCATGTCCAGTTGTGAGGGGAAGGGGACCCCAAGGAACCTGGACTGCCCATGGACCACCCACCCCAAAGTGTACCTTGAAAAATCTAACATATATCTAATACATTTTAACATTAAATATCCCCCGCTCCCCTCCTGAGCAGGAAGCAGTAACAAATGTTTTCACACTCCTTTGTTCTTGCATGTGTGAATACAATAGTTCAATAGTTATTATTGTAAATGTGAATGAGAGGTTCACTTTAAAATAAGTTCCTTTATTTTTAATGTAGCAATATTGTCCTGTATTCTGTATGTTATCGTGTATACTGTAACTTCAGTGACATGAGCATGACTATTGGATGAGTGAAAGTATTATAACGATAGTCTTAAAGTAAATTAAAGTAAATAATGCTTAGCATTTGGCTGAATATTCATTTTTCTCAGTAACTGCATCAAGCCAGTGACCCACAGATATCACCAAACTATTGCATTCTTCTTTTGTGATGCTTTCCAGTCTTGTACTATAGCTTGTTTTCAGTTCATGTTCATTTTGGAGGGTTTTCTCCCTTTCAGTCTTCTACTTTGATGGTAAAATGCATGTTCCACAAGAGTTATGGTCCGGCGATTGCATTTGTCGTCTAAAATCTTCCATTTTTTTGCCCCAATAAAGTTTTTTGTTGTGTTGGAAGTTCTTTTTTCTCAGCCTTTTTGTGGTAAACAAGGTCACTGTGTTGCACATTAATTTCTGATATATGGACACCATCTACTGCGTAATCCCCCTT
The DNA here is from genome assembly GCA_030014345.1 of Clarias buthupogon. Taxonomy (NCBI): domain Eukaryota; kingdom Metazoa; phylum Chordata; class Actinopteri; order Siluriformes; family Clariidae; genus Clarias; species Clarias buthupogon. The sequence continues at coordinate 18,033,026 of JAQMYK010000039.1, read as the reverse complement.
TTGTTACCCCAAACTTTGCAATATATCTTACAATAGAAATAGTTCTGTATATCATACTTTACACTTATTGACCTTACATTATGCCTTACATTATCTTTGTAGATTTTTCTGCTATAGGGTCTCAGGAGCTACTGAATTTTTACTCACTCACTCACTTACTTATTCATCGTCTATAGCGCTTTATCCTGTATTCAGGGTCACGGGGGCCCTGAAGTCTATAACCGGAGACTTAGGGCACAAGGCATGGTACACCCTGGACAGGGTGCCAATCCATCACAGGTCACACACACATCATACACCAATTAGCCTAATTTGCAGGTCTTTGGACTATGGAAGGAAACCCACCAAGCACGGGGAGAACATGCAAACTCCATGCACACAGAGACGGGAATCAAACCCAGACCCTGGAGGCGACAGTGCACCACTACACCACCATGCCACCTGAATTTGTACTTTTTTCTTTTTTTTTTAACGTTTTTTTTACTATTAAGAACTACTCCAATTTGCAATGCCTGTTCTAAAACGTCCCAATGGATGTTCCTTCTCTGCTGAAAAGGTTTAGAGTAAATATGGAGTAGCATAATTTGTTCCCCAGTGGGGTTATACCTATTACTGTATCTTTTGTAGCCATTTCTTTTTTGACTGCTGTAAAAAGAAGCACACATATGCAAATAATAACTCTTGGGTTACAGTGGACAACATGTCATGCTGCCTTGTGATTGCAGTGAAAAAAAATAATAAAGAGTAAATTTTTTAGCTGTCATTCAACAGATTTTAATGTATTTTAATGTATAATGGTAATGGTAGTGTCTGGAACTATGAACGAGTACAATGAACATCAACATTTGCTGAATGTTTGCTAGGTTACAGGCTTTATGAACAAGTTGTCAATTTTTATATTGAAATAATATAGAAACTTCATTAAGTGGTCAAATAATGCAGTGTTATTTTGGAGAATTAAAGTGTTCGTTAATCGTTTAAAAAAGAAACTTTAAACTCTGTCAAGGTATCAGTCGCTCCATCCTATGATTTTGCTTTTAAATTACATGGAGGTGTGTTTATTCAACAATAATACATGAGTTCATAGCCAAAGCTGTAATTAGCCTTTGCTGAGACTGTATAGGGGAAAACAGTTATTAGAACTATATGCACTCAAGTACAGTATATATTTTTAAACTTGTAGTCCTAATAACTTCTATTAAAAGTTAATGAGCTGGATTTAATTAAGTTAAACGTACACGACATTAAGTGATTAAGATTATATAGGCTACTACAGAATTCCTAATAGTTTTCTGTCTCCTCCTCATCTGTGTTCCTCTGTCCAGCCTGTTAGAGTTTTTCAAAACAGTAGGTGCCTTACTCCCCTTCCTCCCTGATTGTCTTACTGCCCAGCTTCCTCTGTTTTCTATTGGCCACGAGTAGATGCGACGCTTTTTGATTGGACAAAAGTTTAGCTTTTCTGCTTGAACACGCTTGCAAGCTCAGTCACCCCCTTCTTCTGGTGTACCGTTTGTTAGCAGCTTTGATTCTCTCCTCCTCACTCTCCTGCGCGCAGAGACCGTTACTCAGAGCTCCTGCATCACGCAATGGTGTTTATCTGAGGGAAGCATCTGCGTCTTTTAAACGACCAACTGGAAAGTGGACCTGCTGTTTATAATTTAAGAAGCGGACTATTCACCAGCCCCGAAGGCTCAATATTCTAAGGGAAGATATTCTAAGGGAAGATGGCCTCGGCGGGTCTGGAGCTTCTTGGCCTGACACTGGCCGTGCTCGGCACGCTGCTGGAGATGATCGCATGCGGTCTGCCCACGTGGAAAGTGGCGGCGCACATTGAGGCCAACATCGTGGTGTCGCAGACCATCTGGGACGGTCTGTGGATGTCTTGCGCTGTTCAGAGTACGGGCCAGATGCAGTGTAAGGTGCACGACTCGATGCTGGCGCTCAGCAGCGACCTGCAGGTGGCGCGCGCGCTGACTGTAGTCTCGTCCGTGCTGTGCGTGTTGGCGCTGCTGGCCGTGATCGCCGGAGCGCAGTGCACCAACTGCATCCGAGCCGAGCTCGTGAAGGTGAGAGTTGTGAACTTCGGTGGAGCGCTGTACATCGTCAGCGCCGTGCTGGTGCTCGTGCCCCTCTGCTGGATGGCCAACAAAATCATCGCCGATTTTTACAACCCGCACGTGCCCCCGGCCCAGAAGCGCGAGATGGGGGCCGCGCTGTACATCGGCTGGGCGGCCGCAGGACTCTTACTGCTCGGCGGATCTGTGCTCTGCTGCTCGTGTCCGCCATCATCAGCGGCCGGTGCCGGTTACTCCATCAACTACGCACCCACTAAAAGAGCCACATCCAATGGAGACTACGATAAGAGGAACTACGTCTAAATCCACAACTTAAATGCACGCGTAAAGCCATGGTCACGGCGGACTGCAGAAGCCAGGAGCTGCAACATGGGATTTGCGCGCAAAACTTCCAAACGGCACCCTGAAAGATTTTTTGTTTTTTCGGTTTTAAAGGTTCTTTAGAGGACCATAAAACAGAGGATTTTACTTCTAGGTTCAATCTAGAATCTGGTTAGAATACTCGAACCCGTGACCATCCAAAGAAAGCTTGAACTCTTTTCTAAAAGTGTAACACCGTCTGTCCAATATATAAATTCCGGCATTATTCGCATTGATTCAAATATGGCAGAAGAAGAGGAATGAGCCGACCACTGCCCTTAAATCTGTAAAAGAATTTCAGGACTAAATGTGTTTCTGCATTGAGTTAATCTACCGCTGTACTGTAAGAGCAAAGTGTCGGGTGGCTGTTTCCTTGTAGCCTGTGTGATTTTTGCACCTGTAGATTTTTTTTCTGTCCTCTATATAAACCACCTGTTTTTCACTAGTCATGGACTCTTAATGTCTTCTACGGACTTTTTTGGACTCCTTGTTTTAATCATAGAAGGCTATGTATTTTGAAGGGCCAAAAAAACCTGCGTTGATTTCAGCTTAATTTTTTAAAATAATATTTTTACTTTTGATTTTTACGCAATTGTTTCTTAAATTTTTAACAAAGCATGATGATGATGATGATGATAATGATTGTTTCCATGTGAAACTTGAAAGTCTATTTGCTAGTCCTTATTCTATTTGGGAGGTCTGAAAGCAGAGATTTTTCCTTGCATGTGCTGTCAGACACATCTGCCTAGCTCAGAAACTGATGTTGATTTTAGTAGCTGTTTAGTTAAATGAGCAGGTGCGCTAAAGGACAGGCCAGACCAGTGTGCCGTGAAAATAATGTGCTGGGCATACTTTGTTTGTGCCTTGTAAAATTATTTGTACATTAAACTAATAAGACCACAATACCAAAATTTTTCCTCAGTAGTAAATTACTATTTTTTAAACGTGTTTTGTTTTAAATGCTTTGAACTGTAATGTTTTTAATAAACAGTTATCATAATGGAACCGTGAATTTTGATTTAGCCGTTAAACAGCAAATGGCAACAAATCTAAGAAATATCTCTCATTCATTTGTGTGATGTGAGTGATTTTGTTCCTGGAAATAGACTTGGGTGACCTGGTTTTAAAAGTGGTATAATTATGTTATTCTGCATTTCCAAATGTGTCCTACTTATGTGCTTACTGGAAATGTCTTTCACTGCACTTTGTTTCAGTCCCATTGTCTTCAGAACCCCCTCCACACATGCAAGCAAGCGCGCACACACACACACACACACACACACACACAGTTTCTCCTCATCTAACTGCCTAAACACCACATGGTCACCGCACAATAAATTTAAGCTCCAATTTGCATCGTATTCTCAAGACATCTATGTACAATTTAGAAATATAGTTCTGCCAGCCCAACTATAAATCTAAATCTTACATGGGTGTCTTTATGTTAAAATCATTTTCATACTTAGCAACTTCTCATAGGGCATAATACCATAACTTTTAATACTGAGACCTTGTTGTTCACATATTTGGCTCATTGATTAAATTGCCTCTATGTACAGGCCAACATTATTGAATTTATTATTGTAATTGGATTAGATACACATTAAAACAAATTTGCTATTCACCATTGAATTACCGTAAGGTTGAAGCCAAACTCTGACTTTAATTTAAAAAAAGAGCAGGAGACAAAAAGCAGTGTCTGGGCTTTGCTCAGCAGGCTTAAGTAGACAGTGCAAAGTTTTAAAGTGGTATTTAGCTGCTTAATTAGTCAATGCTAATGCTTAATTAGCCTTAGCTGCTTAATTTAATTTTAAAAATTGTAAATTGTAAGATAGTAAGATTAAATTAAGCTAAAAAAATAAATAGTCATAGCATAGTTGCCCCTGAGTTGGGGCAAAATATGTGCAAATAATATTTCAATTTACTTAATTAGTGTCCACATTGTTTTAGTTAATGAACAAATACAGTAAAAACAGAGAGCTCCAGTGAGAGCTTAGTCAAAGCACTGCTGTATTTTACAGCGTTGTTGACAGTGCTCACGTCACCCACTTCTCCACTATAGTCTCTGCACAATGACGCCTATCTGAATGTTCCAGACCTGGAGTAGCTTTTTCAGACTCCATTGTGCAACTGTTAGTTCCAGTCACCCTGTTACAGCACTAGGTTATGCAGAAGAGTAAGGTGTGTGTGTGTGTGTGTGTGTGAGAGAGAGAGAGAGAGAGAGAGAGAGTAAGTTGGGTGTAGTAGTAGGGGGAGGGGATGAGTTTTTTAAGGACCCTCATTCCACAGCAAACAGCGAGGCACACAGGGGCAGGCACAACATCATTAAAGAACCTTCGTCATGGCAACCATAAAGAGCCTGTAGATGTTGCTTGGTGACAGTTCCCTGTAATGTGGTCTTATGGACGAAGACAATAAGGACCCCGACGGTTCACATTCCAAAACACAGAGGGAGAGAGAGACAGAAACAGAGAGAGGGTGAAGGACAGATACAGACAGTGGGGGAGGGAAAAGATGTGGGAGGAGATGTGTGTGTGTGTGTCTGTTAGGGTCAGAGTAAAGAGCAGAGCAATCTATTTCTTGTAAGGTCTTACAAGTCTTCGTTAGGTCAAAATTAAATTGTACAAAATGAATTACTTAGTAAGTATTAACATGACAAAAATGTAAACCAAACATCAAGAAATAGGGAACTTTTGTGGGGTATAAATATAAAATAAAATAATACAATATTAATTATCTGCCAGCTTAAATAGCTTATTTTTAAAGGTAGGCTATTGTATTTAAAGCAAAAACTCTCAATGTTCTGTCGAGGTAATTGTTTACACTTAAGCAGCATCTTATTGCAGTTCTTTCTTTTGCATGTGGTCCAAATTAATGTTCTGAATGTTTATTTTTACATGCAAACAAATTTACCATATTTTTCCTACGACTTACACATTGGTAGTATAGAATAATTTGGAAAAAGCATGGTTGTGTGTTAAATTTAGACATACAGTAAATCAAAGGGATAGTTCAGATTTTTAAATAGATTTTTTAATCAAAATCGAGGTGCTTATAAGTATATTTCAATAGGTCTTGGTTGTTGTAAAATACTTGAAATTTGTCACCCAGAGCATTTGTACAATGTATCTGGTTATCCATGTGGATGCAAGAGTTAAATTTGTGCTAAATGCACTGTAACCTTGAAAGATACCAAGTTGATTTATCTCAGTGGGACTTTTTGTGAGTCAGAAGCTTCATGTGAGTATCAGCTTAACTTTGGAATGCATTGTTTTACAAACATTACATTGTTATATTACACAAACTTCACATTTGGTGTGAAGAGCCAGAGAATTTATAACAACCGATACCTACAGTATGGTAACATTACTGCTGTCACACATCATCTCATTTCACACTTCATGGTCACTCATACTGCTGCTGTCATACCTACGTTTATATTTTATTTTATTGTGACTGTATATTGTATATTTGTATATTTTATATTTTTACATTCTTTTCTATTGCAATTAGCCTTTTCTGAACTTCTTATTCTATTTCATCTTTCCTTTTTAGAACACGAATAGCTGTATTAGCATTTCACTGCATATTATACTGAGTATGGATGTGTACGTGACAAATAAAATGATGAATTTGAAATTATACTTATATGCTTGAAAAAACCTGAACTATTCCTTTACCTCCTGAAACGCCACTGGTCTAGACTTATATCACAAGACTAAGGACACAGACTATTTACTATTACAGACTATTGGGTCATAAACGCACACAATTATAGAAGCGGTGACTATACCTCCTCTCTTTCTTTTTCACACACAGTTAAACAATTGTGATTCTATGTTCTCATTGTGGCACTTTCTCATGTAGCCTTTGTCCCTCTTCGGTTGGGGACAAAGTCATTTCCTTCTTCCCACAGCTGAGTATTTGTTATCTCATCATCCAGATCACTGCCAACAGGACCTCACAAATAACCTCTTACCTCTTTTCACACCACTGGACATTGTGTATAAGCAACTGAAAACTCTGAGCTCTAAACATCGTTGTCTCTTTCCCTGTCCGTGTTTAAATGCTGCTTTTAAAAAAAGTGTTCTTATTAGGACATTACAAGGTATTTATGTTCACCAAATGCTTATACGTATAGATTACATGGGCAACACTCCACCTGGAGCTGCAGTCAAAAGTGCATTACACATAAGCTGAGTATGTGAAAGTGAATGACTTATGTTCTGCTTGTGAGTAATATTGTTCATATCAACATACCTTCTAGTCCCCTTTGTCCATGTACACGTGGGTATGTGTGATGCACAGATGTGTCACAGTGTAGGAGAGTAATGAGACTTCCTGCTTAATGATCAGCAGCCCAGGAAACAGGAAGGAAGTCAATGAGGAGGGTCAAGATATAAATGAGTGTGTATTCAGGTTTGTGTGATTTTGTAACACTAAGAACACAGTGTAATTTCCCAAATACATATCTACGTAGATAATTTCATTACAAATGCATATGAAGAATCTGACAACATGTGGGTTTCTAATTTCATTTAAGTCAAAGCTGTGTAGCCTATGTACCAAAGTCTATAGAAACATTTATTCTTCTGTAATATTTATGTTTTGAGGACAGGATTTAAAGGTCACAGTGCTAACCACTATGACACCATGTTGCCAAGAAGAAGAAAAAACCAAGAGTAATTTTCAAAATAATGACAAATATTAGTAAATTAGTAACTGAATCTCTGTTCATGAAGATAACTAATCTTTTGGGAATGTGATGCCTCGGGTAATTGATGATCTTGCTGTCAGCGCGTGAAAAAACTTTGCAATGTGACTTCTTCCAGTCATTGTTTACATTCAGATTCAAACTCTTGGATCACATGGTTGCAAGGTCAAGGTTTGAAAACATTGCTGAGCCATCGAACTAGGGTGTGAGTTCCATCAAAGTGGGACTTGGGTACTTGTCAAATATTTTAACCTTGTTATCTGCACAATGATCCATACAGACGTGCAGAGCACCTGGCTCCTTCTTAGCCAGCACAAGTTTGCCAGAGTAACAGTAAAAGTTGCAGACTCGCCCAAAAGTGAGAACCACAGAGTGGTGTAAACAGTTAGACTGGCATCCTGGTGGGAAACGTTAAAGCTTGGGTAAAAAATTCCTTCATAAAAAAGTCCAGATCACCGTAACCATGCAGGTCAGTAGATTGCACAATCATTGGCGATGCATTGAAAAACTGTTCAATAAAAAGTATCAACTTTCAAGAGAGATACCAGTATCCACCTGAAATTGTATATGTACATTGAGATGGATTGTTCACACATTGAGTTCACATTGTAAGTTATTGTGGTCACAGATTGGGTACCATGCCTGCCTGATTTGGCTAGGGCAGAGTAACATAATGTTGTTGTTAGCCTTTTGGCTGCTTCCATCAACTTGGCACAGGTTTTATCCCGGATGCCCTTACTGACACTATCCACCCATAATGTATGTGAGCAAATTTATTAAACGTAGCTAATCTGTGGCATGTCAGTTCGCAAGCTAGACAGGTCTGCTTTATTGTCTTGTATATCTCCTGTTGTCGGATTTTGCTCTCGCTGGAGTGGGGAGAAGGATCTGAAGAAGCTGCGCGACTGAAAGTTGATACTTATCAACTGCTGAGTTAAATTAGTTGGTGATTATGTAGTAACTCTACGTGCATGGCCTTTCTGTTTAAGGTGCAGCAGTAAAAGTACAACACATTGATTTGATTATTGATTCCAGTCTTTCATATTGAGAATATGTACAAAATATCCTGTATATAACAGTGATAGTACCTAAAATAATGCTAAAATAATAAATATAGAGAGACCAGATAACTAAGGAAGTGTATTATTCCTCTCACTCACTGACTCTTTATACTGCTTATCCTGTACAGGCTTGCGGGAGGTCTGGAGTCTATCTCAGAGGACTTGGGACACGTGGCAGGGTACACCCTGGACATGGTGCCAATTCATCATGTGGTACACAAGAACACAATCACTCTCCCAATTTGGAAATGCTAATTCACCTACTCTACATGTCTTTGGACTGTGGAAGGAAACCGAATTACCCAGAGGAAACCCACAAGCATTGAGAGAACATGCAAACTCCATGCACACAGACCTGAGGCAGAAATTGAACTCTCGACCCTAGAGGTGTGAGGCCACAGTACTAATGACTACACCAATTTACCTCATTATTATGACTTACTAATTCATAATTATTACTTACTAATAGATAAGTATAATCTCATAATTATGACATCCTGATTTTGTGATTATGAGAAAAGGTAAGGTTGCTGATGAAGTATGTCATAATTAGGATGAATCAGGATCTCATGAGAGAGTAATTGATAATTATGAGATACATACTCAGATTTTTTTTGGTGTGAATGCAATGTGGTGAGATCAGCTAATCGCAAGTTCCCTGACCTGCTCTCAATCTACAGCAAGCAGTGCTGGACCAAGGCCAGAAAGATCGTGAAGGACCTCAGCCATCCTAATAATGGACTTCTTTTTCTCTGTTGCAGTCAGGAAAGCGATTCTGCTCCCTGAAGGCGAACACAGAGAGGCTGAGGGGGAGTTTCTTCCCGTAGGAGATACGGTCTTTCAATCAGGACACCACACAGAACTAAACTATTTTTGCACACTGCACTTTATGGACATTTGCTCACACCTAAGACATTTATGGACAATTTCTGGACATTAAATTCTGTCAATTTCCACAACAGTTTCTATATTTTCCATATTTGTACAGCCATATTATGTACATATATTTTGTACAGCTAATGTTTTTTTAAATATATATAAATATATTTTTGTTCTCATCTTCTAAATTTTATGCTCATTTTATTCCAGAATATATTTTTTTTAATAATCTTGTTTTTTTAAGGTCATGGACCGTCGTATAAGCATTTCACTGCACATCCTACTGTGTATGACTATGTGACAAATAAAATTTGAATTTCTGTAGATAACAGTTTAAGTTAAGGAACTTCAGTCACTGACATTTACAATATGGTGAAATTTACAGATATTCTCATTAGGTAAGATTTAACACTAAACTATCATTTAGTAAATATTTTACAATATCAACATAGTTCATCCTATTAAATATGCTGGTTTCTGACTTATTTTTCTCCCTATTGTGCACAGTGACCTTAGTCACTCACCAGACAGCATGCTATCTGTGAATACACTGTCTCACTGCTATCTGTACTGTCTGATGATTGACTAAGGTCACTGTACAGGTGGTCACACCAGTGTATTTAGCCATTTTGCACATAGGATAAAACTAATATCTTAAAAAAATAGTAAGACAATAGTTAATGTCTTACAAGGATGGAAACAGAAACGTTTTAGTACTTGTGAAATCAAAAGTTGCTTTTCAGCCTCATTTTAACACATACATGGGGTGATACAAGTGAACGTCTCTTTATGGGCTTCTGTCTGAAGACCAGTTTTCTCAAGTATTTTTTGGAGAATAAAGTATAATGATTTTTGGTAACTTGTGTAATGGTAATTATGTGAGAGTGGCTCATCATCTAGAAAACATCCCCGATGTATGCAGGTGTTGAAGAAAAAAGCCCACACACTCTGCCCACCTGGAGAGTAAGGGAAATAGTTATTTGCCTCGGTCAAAGATAATAACCCATAATACACACCTCCACCTAGTCATTAGTAGGGTGGGTATGGGTGATTTCAGTATTTTGGTTTTGCTAAGTTTGTATTCACTTATAATGGAAAAACAAAACTTTGTGCCATATCCAAACCTGACAGTCAATTCATTTAGTAGGAGGCACATCATATGTACAGTAGAAGTCTTTGCTGATTCTAACTCTCAGCAAGACAACCCATTTAGTTTTGATTATACTTTCTTCCTGGCCTGGAGAAGTGGCATGTAGTAGTCAGGATAAGAGGCTACATATCTAAATATTAGTAATATTTATACTTTATGATATTTTAATGCCAAATTTTTATATTTATTATGTTTCACTCATTTGTCAGAGCAAACAGTGAAGCCATGTCCAAAATTCTCAAAGTTCTCATAAAATAAGAGTAAACATTATACACTTTATACAAATAGAACACACAGAATACCATACTGATAAGTTAATAAAACATCATTTATTACTGAGTACATATTCTTTACACTGAACGTCACACAAGCACCAAGAGATAAAAATTATAATGAAGGTAAAAAAAAAAGAAAAAAAGATTTACAGTATAATACACATAAAAGATCTCAGAAGTACACAGAAGATATGCAGGACCTGTATCAAATAAAAGAGCCCATAGTAATATGTGAATGCTACAGGTCAAGCTCTTTAAGTGGGTGGCCACACACACGCGCGCACACACACAGCACAAAACTGACAAGAGACATGTTAAAACTCATATTTGCTCTCAAGCAATGTAAAATTCCATTCACAGACAGAATTTTCCCAGTAAGAAACCAAGTCGGGTGAGATGACAAATTTATAGTCCAGGTTCTCAACGTTCTGTTGGTGTGTGATATTTGAGAACAGTTTGGAGTATGCAATGAGGCATTAGGACAGCAGGGTAATCAGGGCGTCAAGAAATTTTCCTTTGTCTTCCATCTTCAGCTCAATAACTAAAAAATAAATAAATAAAAAAAAATAGGAGAAAGGAAATCAATAAGTTCATGTGTGTATTGTGCAGAAAGTTTGTAAACAAACAAGCAAAAGTGTCTAAGAGAATGAATGTGCATGAATTGGCTTATCAGATGTGGATATAAAGGAGTATAACAATATAGAAGTGTGTCTGCATCAGTGTGTATAATAATTATGGCATGCACATGATGAACTCTGAGGTAAAGTATCAGGTAATGTTTGAAACTAGTGTTGGAAATACACGGACATTGATAACAGTTCAGCAAAATATCTAATATTTGCATTCAAATGTTAACTGTTGCAAAACATTTACTGAGGGGTGGTAAGTAACTGTGTGGAGCCAAAGTGTGATTATGCTATTTTGACCACATCAGTCAAATCAGCATAACAAACATAAAAATCATGTATGAAATTTTTGACCTATAATGCCCAACCTGAGCTATAGGTTCACTGCTATTTGTCCGCACTCTGAGTGGAACTACAATGCTTTAGTCTGACCAGAAATAAATGGGATGTAGGTCTGCCACCTGGTGGCCCTTATTCCCCATTATTGGTCATTTGACTACATCAGTTACCCACCTGAAGTGTCAAAGTGATCATGCAATGTCCTGGAGCTTGTACTTTCTGCAGCTTTCTCAAACGCCCGGCCAAAGAAACTGGGGAAAGAAGATAAAAACATAAGATTTATATTTGTAATTATAAATATTTTTCAAACATACAAATATGCTTCTACTTCAGGGCTTCCCCCAAAATATTATTTTACTCCAAATGGCCACTATGAAATGACCCCAAGCCTTGGACAGTCTACATTTTGTGAAGTCCAGATTTACAGTTTAGGACCACGGTAACACTTACAAATTGTATTACTTAAGTAAATCATATATGCTAAGTGACTAAAAACCAAAGGAATATTATTTGCACTTTCATATTTGTGCATACAAGAAGTGTCTTTTTAAAAAGACAGGTTTGTTTGAAAAGGGTTATATTTTAACATAGAATCAAACAAGGTGGGTGTGTTGTTATAGACAAACAAGATTAATGATGGGGTGGTGTGATACCGCCTGACACAAAGCAGAGAAGGCTGCTTTATAAAGGCAAGAAAAAGTATCAACTGGTCATGAAATGTGATCTGATCTTTATCCACGTCAAAGGTATTGACAAATATAATGTGTGTAAAAAAATTATATATATTTTTAAATCCCATCTTTCAGTTTTATTCAATATTTAAAAATGGTAGTGGAAAGAGTAAGTGAACCCTTGGAATTAATAACAAGTGCCCTCACTTGGCAGCAATAACTACAACTCAACCAGATGCTTCCTGTAGCTGTGGATCAGACCTGCATATCATTCAATAGGAATTTTAGCTCCTTCTTCCAGGCAGAACTTCTTTAGTGCAGTCATATCGTTCTCTATTGGGTTGAGGTATGGGCTCTGACTTGGCCACTCCAAAAGTCAGATTTTGTTTTTCTGAAGCCATTCTTTCTTTCTTTTTTAACGCCATACCAGCTTCTATGGCTATATTCATGGCGAGAAGCATTTTTGTTATTTAAAAATTAGATAAGAT
>JAQMYK010000039.1:17997821-18008782 GCA_030014345.1 Clarias buthupogon | reverse complement strand
GAATACTTGACTACTACTATAGTGATACAGTGTATGCTGTCATTTATAAGTAAATCTAGATATAACAAACATTAACGTATCCTGGTGAAGGAAAAACTGCGATTTTCTGGTAACAAAATTGTGGCTAGTAAAAAGGCTGAATGGCTAATGACTCCGCAAATCCACTAGCCACATTGGCCAGTGAGCAAAAAAGTTAATGTCATGCCCTGTGGTGTACCCACAGATGATGCAGAACCTCTTGCTGGAAGAAGGAGGTTTGGTCCAGGTTGAAAGTGTTAATCTAATGGTGGCAACATACTCCAAATTTCAGCCCCAGAGTCCAGATTTCTTGGACATCACAAACCCCAAAGCTGTGTAAGCTGCACACATCAGTACTGTTCAAATCAGTGGTAAAGAAATCTCGCTAATCTAGCAAAATCTAATGAGATTTTGTTTTATTTTCTAGACTAGAAAATGCCTTGAGAAACTTTGCCTGCTTGACTACTGGTGATGTCATTGCTATCAACTACAATGAAAAGGTGGGTGAATGCATGAGCAGCTCAATGCACACATTTTATTTTTATTCAACAAAAGATGCAGAATATGAAAAGATCAATTTTTGTCTTTCAGATCTATGAGCTGCGTGTCATGGAGACTAAACCGGACAAAGCAGTGTCCATTATTGAATGTGACATGAATGTAAGGCTGCTGCACTGATGTGTTGTTTATAGGCGAAGAAGACAGTTCAGAGCTATGATCATTTGATCCATTTGTTCTGTGGGTTTACATACACCTAAATCCCTTTTTAAATTTTTTAAAATTAGGTTGACTTTGATGCTCCACTTGGTTATAAGGAGCCAGAGAGACCCACACAGCATCACGAGGAACCAACAGTATGTTTGTATACAGAACGTAATATTATAATTGATATTAACAGTGACATTTTAAAACTAAATTAGACCTGTTTGCCCGTTAGGACGAAGAGACAGATGCCAGTAATTATGAGATGGATCTCGGATTCAGAGTGAGCAAAACATAGCACCGTCACTTTATTCTTACAATATTCATGTAGTTATTAAATTCCTATTCAACTGTGGTTTTAAAACACATTATTAAAACTGCATTACACTTTCAGTATACTAAATGACATTTTCTCTGCTGTGTCTCATTCTTCCCAGGCTTTCACAGGCTCTGGGAATCGCCTTGATGGAAAGAAGAAAGGCATCGATCCGAATCCTTTCCGCATCGTTCCAAGTGACATCAAACGGTAAAAATGCACCACTTTCTTTCATACAACTGCTTCAAGTTGTGTCTCAATTCTTTTAATAAAACCTTTAACTTTTTAACAGGGGTATTCCGAACTATGACTTCAAGGTTGGGAAGATCACTTTCATCAGAAACTCTAGACCACAGCCTCGGAAAACAGAGGAGGTATTGTACATGACACATTTGATCATATGCATCTCAGTCATTTATCCACACTATATACATGGAATGATGAAGTTCGAGAAGTCCGTATAATACAAAGTCAAATACAAATACTAGTTTTATCAACTAGTGAGATGTTATATTGTCACTTATGTTGTTCTTTGTGTACAGGAGGACTCTTCCACTAGCTTCATTGCATTCTCGGGAGAAGGCCAATCCTTGCGCAAGAAGGGCAGGAAATCATAATTCAATCCCAAGTTGACCAGAAACTAATAATAAATGCATCTTCAATTACAAATAACCCCTAATGTATTCTGTTTTTAGAACTAAAGGTCAAATTTGTGATCTTTTCACGGAATAATTTTTACTGATAATACAGATTTTTGACACACACTATAAAGCTTCATTACATCCGGTGTAAATCCAATGACCATAATTTTTTTTTTTATTATTAATTTATATATGCAAAGATAACATCATTTGAATAAAGAGCCAATGAGCCTACTTTTGAGCCAGCGCTTCCTGATTGAGTCATTTTCTTTTTTGTATACAATTTATTATATTAACAGGCCTAAAACAGACTCATTCACTTCAAAGCAAAACATTTGAATGGTATCTAAATCTTGACCAAAAACACTTAATATCGCTATTAAATCTGAGTGCTTTATGAAGAAATGCAGCACTCTCAAAGAATATTTACTCTCGATGTTTTAATCATCTGATTGGTAGTTCCAGATAGCAATTTCTCCATCGTCGCTGCATGTAGCCAGTACACCTGCTTCCTTTGGATTCCAGGCCACACAGTTAACATCCTGGCTATGCGCTTTGGGCACATGAGCAGATATATAAAACACGGGCTGCTCAGGATCAGAAGCTGCTTCCTCCTTAAAAACACGAACTCCATCATCTCCACAAGCTGTAGCCAGAGCACCATTTAGACGACACCTTTAAAAGGCAAAAATGTTCTAGTGAGACTTGAATAATATATTTTACATTTGCTTCTTTTTTTAATTTTTTATTAAACACCTTAAACATCTTATAGCCAATGCTTAATTTTTATAAGGAGTGCAGACATGATTGATTGCACATTCTTTCTTTGTTATTGTGTATTAACATATTTAACATCACAAAGATATTCTCACAGATGGCTTGTAGGAACACTAATGAAAGTAATAATACTGGGTAAATTCTTACAACGATCTCAAAACAGCCTCAATACTTCAGGGAATGGATTTTACAACATGTTCCTTGGAGATTCTAGTAGATGTTGACCAGAATCTTTTTTGTTGTTGTTACTGTATATATACATTTTTCAGAGGTACTTTCCTGCTGTGCATCTCCCATTTACCATATAAGACCAGTTTGTCAGAAATAACTAAGGTTTGCCAAGAAAACATTCCCTACACGATTATACCACCTCCATCAGCCTGGACTGTTAACACAAGGCAGGTTGGTTCAAGTGCTCTTGGCATCAAATTCTGTCCCTACTGTCAGTGTACAAGTAGAAATTCGAATTCTTTAGACCAAGCAACATTTTTTATCACAGTTACTATAGACTTTGTTAGCTTGATCCTGTTTGGCCATTTTTCCACTGACTTCTCATCACTGAGGTGTTTTTTTCCCTCTCTTTTTTATTTTTTTGAGTACTATATATTCAACCCAGTACTAAAATAATCAAATAAGCCTTCATGTCACAGTTAAAATCCCTACTGGCTTTTTTGTGCATGATTTTATACAGGGCACAGTTGTCACACGTTATTGGCCGAATCCATATATCTGCATGCTAATGTAAGCATACATGTGCTTTATGATTTATTTACCTCTGCTTAGTTTCAAAATCCTCCTTAAATGCAAAAGATGTGATGAGACAGATTGAGTGAGCTTCTCTTTATCTGTATGTAGATCGGATTATTGGTCCACATCTATTAAATGGCCATCTGCACTTTACACTCTACACTACAGCTTTAGCATTTATTAACATTTTTCCCCTTGTACAAATAACGTCATGAAAACTCTTCACAAATAGGACCAGTGCAGTAATGTTTGGAGAAGCTTTTTAACTTGACTAAAGTGCAAGACTGCAGCAGGAAAAAAAATAAAATAAACCGCTTGGGCAATCAAATCCTAGTACTTACCATGAGACATCATACACTGTACGGCTGTGAAAGCCAGACAAGGTGCAAATACACTTCCATGAACCATCGACAGATTCACCCTCTGTAGGGAAGTCACAAGTACATACAAAACTGTCAGGATCCTTTAAATATAACTTGCAAAACTATTTAGTAGCTTTTGTAATTAAATTTATGCAAAACATAAATCAAACAGTTCTCTCTCACCTGCGACACACTCCTTCCATATTTTCACAGTGCGGTCATCACTACAGGACGCTAGCCGCTGTCCTTCAGGGTCAAATGAAAGACTCCACACTGTTGACGTATGTCCCTCTAAGGTTGCCCGACATTCCCAGTCATCATCCTCTTCTTTATAAATACACACTTTGTTGTCATAACTGGCTGAAGCAAGTAACTGTAAAAAAAGGAAAGCTATTACGGGAATATGCTTTAAAATAGTAGTGAGAGTACAGTGTTAGCAGTGATACAGACAGAAATGCTGGACTACTTTAGAAATTTGTAAAGAAGGAAAATCATACCTCTTGTGTGGGATGCCAAACTACATGTTTTACATCCTGTGTGTGAGAATTTACGACACTCACACACTCATACTCATCCTCTTCATCCACTGGAAAAAGAAGCAGCTAATATTATGCTAAACATTTTACCATTTGCATCTGTACAGGGTGGCCTACAAATCTGGATCCATGGGCAAAAATGTATTTAAAAGTAGAAATTCCAGCAAATGCTTGGCCTCTGACTTTGCAGCACTTGTGTATTTGCTGTATAAAAATATTTAACATTCCTTAATGTATAAGAACTTGATTTGTAACACACAGACATGATTTCCTTCTTTTGTTCTGGGCTGACTTGTGACAGACTACTAATTTCAGATGATCCCAAAGAAAAAAAAAGCCAAATGGTCTTAGGTCTGGTTCTATTTTATATTTTCTATTGATAAATTTGAGGCCATTCTGGGTCTGAAATAACGGAAAGGACTAAAAAGTAAAATACCAATTCTTATAAGGAAGAATACCTATGGATCTAGACTTTTGTGCTACTTGTATATGCACTGCTGATATGAAGACAGCTATTAGTGCTGTTCACTAAAGACAAAGACTCAAAACTACATTATCTTGACTGCATTAATGCCCTTAAACAAAATGAGGACAAAATTCAAGATGATTATGTTTCATATATCAGTGCTGAAAATGTGGTTTTCATAGGTGTGAAATTAAAAAGTAATGAACCGGTAAAAAAAAAAAAAAAAAAAACTCTAATTATGACGAGTTTGCCACTTCAGAACGGTACCTCTGCATAAAGCAAACTGGCAAAAAAGTACACCAAATAAAAAGCTAAACTACTGTACATTGTCTACCTTCAGATAGGAAATTCATGCTATTGTGTGGTGTATTTTTCATATAAAATAGTGTAAAAAACCTTGAGGTTTACATATTATAAAAAATCTTTGGCATGTTTATTCTTTTGTTTAGTCATTTTTGGCTGCAATTTTACAATCCAAAATTCACAATACGTACCTTCCCATATCCAAACACTCTTGTCTCTGCTGCAGGTGGCTAGTAAGTTACCAGATGGAGCCCATGCGACACACTTCACCTCATTTTCATGTCCCTCTAACACTGTAAGGCACTGCGGGGGGAAAAAAAGAAGGATTTTTGTCTTAGTGCCAAACTAAAAGTTTTAGGTTAAATGTGAGATTGACAGTTTCACACTTACACCCTTTCATGTTATATCTCTTGTCTTAGAGATTATTGCATTTGAATAGATATACAGTAAACTGCCTCACCAAAAAACAATTGACCAATAATGAAGAGTGAAAATGATTCCTCATGTTCCCAGAACTAATCTTACAAATCTGGAATATGCCTGTGCCACCAGGGAAGGAAAAAAAACTCCATAGATGTGATAGCCTGGTCATTCAGTAGACTCAGGTCATCAGCTAACTTCATTTTATTGCCGGATAATTGCTGAGCCTAGACCTGGACAACTGAAGCAACCCCAGATCCTAACACTGCCTCTAGAGGTTTGTACAGTGTGCACTATGATGGATGCATCACTTCATGTGCTTCTTACCCTGAACACAGGCATTTCTCTGAAACAGGGTCAATATGGACACACTAATTTTCTGATTAGTCTCACTGGTTTTCTTATGACCATACAGCTGTTTAGTCCCAATCCTTTGTTTTCTGACAGTGTATCACACGGATCAGGAGTGCTGGGATTTTCCAATACTGGACTGCAGTGTTGCTGATGCACTTAAAAACTGTCATACAAAATGATCCACTCAACAGCACTTCACTCTAGAAAATACAAACTAGGCACTAATGAGGGATACAGTATGATTAACTGACTGTGCATGGAAAAACATGAGGTATAAACTTTATCTTTACATCAAAAACAAACACAGAAATGGCCATTATTTATTTATTATGCTTATTTTTACTTGAAAATCGTCATCCTTCTTTTTCCAGATACACGTGGTGGCATCGAAGCTAGCAGATGCGAGAAAGTTCCCACAGGGTGACCAGGAGATCTTCCTGACAGTTCGCTGGTGTCCATCTGACAGCACACACTTACACTGCCAGCTATCTCCTGTGTGTGAGAGAACAGGTCACAGGACACTCGTTAAATACAACGGACTTAACACACACTTCAGGCTAGAATATGAGGCAGAAGGGCCAATATGTGAACGCCTCAGCCCTAACCCGAGGTGTAGCGTTACCTTCTTTGCCCCATATCCGTATAGCTCGGTCTCCCCCGCAGGAAGCCAGCAGCGCGCCCGTCGGGCTCCACGCTACGTACCAGCACCGCGAGTCCGGGTGCGCGCTCAGTCTGTGCACGAGCTGCAGCGTGTCCTTCATCTGATCACTGAGCTGACGCGGGAACCTGACTGATTTTAAAAAATGAAATAAAATAAGTAACGGCTTCAATGACCTGTTAATAACAACAGAACTTCACTGTTTGCTTCTCATGACGGATGTTTATCAGATGTTTCCGACTTCCTGTTCGCTCTTTCTCCGGCTGTTCCGGGTCTCAGTGGTCATATATAAACCACAGCGCCGCCTACACAGACTCCTCGGCTCCGTGTGCTGGGTAAAAACAAACAGAAAGCTGGTAATTGATGTTTTATTACAAAAACCTTACTCGATAGTTCAGGGCATATAATCCCACAGCAGTGTCCGGTTTGGTCTAATTCATTGCTCCCATTTCTCAATTCAGTGTGATAAAACCCCAAACCGAGATTTACCGCATGGGTGTCAAACGGTACATGTTCTAATCAGAACCAACAAATCAAGGAAGAATAAGTGAGATACATAAAAAAAAAAAAAAAGATCTACTCTCTGTTTTTCCACTAGAGGGCAAAACAGAGCAAAGCCGAGCTACCGACACCACTTTAAGTTAAGTAGCCTTCTATTGTTATTTCAACCATAAACGTACACTTCAGGACACAGTGAAACGAAAACAAGTTCCTCCAGGACTGAGGTACTACAGGCATCAAATTAACACCATGAAGTAACAAAACTAGTCAAGAACTAAAAAAGAAAAGAAAAAAAGTGCACTTGTGTCAATTAAAATTTACCTGAATGGTAAATTCAGTAAACATTCGTTATTGTAGTAACAGCAAAGAACCAGTTGTGCAAACAGCAGCAGTAAATATAGTGCAAAAAGTTGCTGATAATACTCATTTTCATTAGCAAGCTTTTCTTACTTTGATATATTTTGCATATTTGAAAAGCACACCTGAATACACGGTGTAATTATATTAATAACATCCTCCTAATAATACATACAGGGTATTAACTCTGTTCCTGCTTCACAGCCCTGTTGCTCTACAACACTGGAGGCTTGCTTATTAATTTTGCCAGTGTATTGTTAAAATAGTTTCTTATTAGTTAAACAATTAATGATTTCAGCTTAACCTGGGCGACCCGTACCGAGAGACACTTAAATAAGAGATTGATTGTGAAGGATATGGCGCCCTCGAAGCGAGCGGGGCATGATTTCTCCACATCGCGCTGCCCGTAATGCTGCAAAACAGGAAGCGGAAATGTACAGAGCAGGGAGAAAACGAGGAAGCGGACTGACTGTTGTTTAATATCCAGCCTTTGTGTTTTAGTTTTGCGTTTAGATGTAAAGGGCGAACATGGCAATGTCTTAGTTACAAACCTCGCAAGGTATATGTATATAGAAAAAGGACATTATAATTGTAGGAACCCGCCATGTTTAGTTTTGTTTGAGAATCTCTGTCGGCTTCATTAGCTGTGTAGTTGTTTAGCTTTCGTTTTCTTGCGCTAACCGGGCCTGTTCAGTTTCTCTTAAAACTTCTCAATTCTCCGCTATGACTCTATCTGTCTCTCAGTAAACGCGATCGTTAATCTTTACAGGTAAGTGTTTGTTATTATTATAAATCGTTATAAACCAGTGTTGTTGTTTTCACAATACACGAAGAGCTACGATACTATTTACGGTTAGCTTTGCCCTTAAAAAAGATCTGTCATCAAAAAACACAAGCGATTTTTCTTCAGATTTTTTAAATATTTTTTTTAATTAGGGCTAAAAAATAGCATGCATTCCCCAATGTGTTTTATTTATTTATTTATTTAAAAACAAGTAATGTTCGTAAGGTTTAAATACCTTTGATGTTTATTTAGCAAAATCTAGTGAGAAAATGTATTTAAGCCGTGGTAGCAGGCAAGAAAGCTGAGACTACTATTCTGAGCAGTGTAGTGTTTCCCTGCCCTGTCAGTCAGGAGTGATCTGATGCCCAGTAATGTGTACCAGCCCCATACCCAAAGAAATGCTGGATCAGTATCGGCTCCTATAACAAAAGGTACAGACTGGAAATGGATTTGGAAGATAAATGTATTTGTGGAACAGGAAAATAAAATAAACTAAGTTTAGTTTTAATTGTTTTATTGCATTTATAATTAATATCTTTGTATAATAAAATGCGGTGTCTCTAATAATAGTAAGTTATTGTAATTATAATAAAGGCACTTTTTAATGACTGGGTACAAATCTGCATCTTCATCCTTTACACTCCATACACTGTTGTTGTCCTTTAATATTTTCAGAATAAGGTCAAATATAACAATAATTTTTATAGCTTAACAAACCGCAGGCAATATGTTGATGCTGAAAAATGACTCGTTTACAAATGTCCATATTTGTCTGTTTTGATTATTCTAGGACAGTCATCTCCAAGTTAAGCACCCCCATATTGTGCTGTTCAGTTGTACGATTCAGCTAGTGGATTATGTATGCCCCCACGGGAAGCGCTCCTCCTGGAGCCCGCAGGAGACGGGGCGGGCCTGCCATTCCCAAGCAACCGGAACGCAGTCTGGCGTCCGCATTCCCTGGTGCACTCTCCATCACAGCCCTGTGCACAGCCCTGGCTGAACCGGCATGGCTGCGTGTGCATGGAGGAACCTGCCCCAGACAGGAGCTTGGGGTGGCCGACGTGCTGGGATATATAGACGAAAAGCTCATTGAAGGCAATTGTTCATTATCGTATTAAGTCACTAAACACTGTAGTACTAGCTAGTGAAAACTGTTGAGTTCAGGCACTTTGAATGCTTGCAACTTGAATAAACAAACAGTATTCTTATTGCACACTCATGAACTTGCAGACAATACTCATCTTTGTTTTTGCTTTTAAGAACCATTCTTATAGATTTTTAAAAATATATATAAACTAACAATGTTTGTTCTGTTTTCCCAACAGACTACTGTATTAATTCCCAGACAATTCTACTGTTGCGAGTCATTGCTGCCTTCTGTTTCTTGGGCATCTTGTGTAGTCTTACAGCTTTTCTCCTGGATGTCTTTGGGCCTAAACACCCTGCTCTGAAAATTACACGCCGATATGCCTTTGCTCACATTTTTACAGGTATTCACCATGTCAGGAACCTTTCTACTCTTATTTTTTATGACAACTGATCACTTAAAAACTGGGAAAAAATATTTTATTATTAAAAATATTAGAAATCTTAAACTGGATGTCTCAATTTTTTTCACTGTCTAGTGCTCCAGTGTGCCACTGTGATAGGCTTCTGTTATTGGGCTTCAGAGCTCATCCTCACCCTGCAGCAGCAACACAAGAAGTATCATGGGTCTCTCATCTATGTGACATTTGCCATCAGCTTTTATTTGGTGGCTGGAGCTGGAGGAGCTTCCATTTTAGCCACCGCTGCTAACTTGCTCCGCCACTACCCCACCGAGGAAGAAGAGCAGGCTCTAGAACTACTCTCTGAGATGGAAGAGAGCAGTGAGACGTATCCAGTTGACTATGATATTGCTAACCAGTTCCAACCACCACCTGCTTACACACCATGAATGTAAAGCATTCTTAAGTCTTTTGTGTTGTCCAGCTTTCTCACCCCATGCTTAAGGTACCTTTTGCAGCCTCCCAACAAATAATGGATGGAGAAAAGTCCATTCAATGTAATACAATGTAATAAATCATCCACATGTCAATCTAATACTCATACAATACTATATTACCAATTTGCCCATGTCTCATTTCTATCCACATATTTAAAACTGTCCATTGTGGACTTTCAATATGGTAGTGCTTCTGGAATGGCTGATAATCCCTGGGAAATTTGTATTCATCTTTAATTATCATAGTGTGCACGTAGATGCCGGTAAAGGCTGGAATTTTAAACAAAACTCCTTCTAGGTTCGGTCAAAAGTGGCATGCTTTAGTATGCACTAGTAACAAGCTAGATATACATTGAGACTAGGCATACAGAAAATCTAACTGCCAGTTGGACACTGAGTAGGGTTTTGAAAGAATTTTAGGTTTCCTCTACTTTTTTCTTCTTTTGCTAAATACTGCATGTTGGTCTCTCTTAACATTCCACATGTAGAAATGATCCACGCTAAAGTTATTTTGAATTGCCACTATAATTAATGCTTTCCTTTTGTTTTGGATGTAAATTTTTTGCACTTGGTCTCGTGTACACACACATTTTGTTTTTTCCATGCACATGGACATACACTGTTTCATTTCAGTCACAGTTAACATGCTTTCAGAAGGGATGGCTGGTTTCTTTTTCTAAACCCTGAAACCTAAGTAAACTCTGCATTTCAATTATGCCCAGTGTGTTTTATATTTGTTATTCATGTTTAATAATATTGTAAAATACCGATTTTGCTGTTCAAAACAATTTACCTTAATACCAGAATTTGACTTTCTGTAGATATTTTAAATTCAAACTTCGCAAAACTGTGTGTGGAACAAACATAAATTGTTAAAAGGGTTGTGAATTATTATTATTTCGATTAAATTATTTTCCCCTGGATGGTCCTTTATTTTGTGATGTGTGACTTAAATAAGTCTTTTGATTGTGTAAAGCTGCTTTGAGGCAATGACAATTGCTAAAAGCGCTATACAAATAAAATTGAATTGAATTG
>JAQMYK010000039.1:17960317-17970442 GCA_030014345.1 Clarias buthupogon | reverse complement strand
TATGGTGTGTAAGGTGTCCTTGAGTGTCATGAAAGGCGCCTACAAATAAAATCTATTATTATTATTATTATTATTATCCAATTGAAGACTAATACCCACTGTACAGTATACTGTATGCTTAGATAAATTCAGGTGGTACCCTTTATTTATTAATTTATTTATTTATTAGCCGGGCACTATATGGTAACCATTACAATATTAATACAGCAATACACTGGCAGCATGTACAGTATGTATATACATACACTATGAGTGTATGTTTACGCACCTAAATGTTAATTGTGTACATTCCACACATTTCTAATAATAAACTTTATTCAAACATTCAAATGTTTCTTTCGTGCTCCAATCACTGACAAATGAATAAGTAGAACATGGTGACAAACTGGTGCAGTGTTTCTGTCTTTGCATGTTCCCCTGTTTAATCTTGGGCTCAAGTTACTGTCAGAGCAGTTTTTAATTTCCCCCATATTCACATGGGTTTCCTCTGTTTTCCCAAAAACATGCTGGTACATGGATTCCTGACTCTTAATGGCCCCTAAGTATGAATGTAAATATACACATAATAAGATAGACTGTAATTCCATATTGGATGTACCCCCTGTGGTTCGATGGGCTCTGAACATACCACAACCCTGAAGGGGAAAAATTAGCTGCTGAAGATGAATAAATATATAAAAAAAAATTCCAATGACTTACTATATATGAATTTAGTAATGTTACACAGGAAGTATGCATCAGACTAAATCATGGCCAATTCAGTTAAGTCTTATTGCTCAACCTGTGAGGAATCATACCTGTAATTGACAGGAAGGTCCACGTGCCATTTCGAAACTCATCAGCGGTTCTGTCCAGCAAAAGTATACGACACTCAAACCACCCTTCATCTTCCAGAGTCAAGCCATCAACCACTAGAGATGCACCTTGCAACAGAGACACACGACCTGAAGGGAGAGAGAGAGAGAGAGAGAGAGATGAGACAGCTAAATTAATAGAAAAGATAGGAAACCTATAAATACTTCAAATATACACAGCAATGACGATGTAATCAAATGACTATATAAAACAGTAAAACTGAACAAATAACAGAAAAGTGTGCAGCATTCACCTATCGCTCGGCAAATTGGTGCTTATTTATTACAATAACAGCAACAACAATAACAACAACAAAGTACAAATATGCTGGAACACTAGTACATACAAAATAAACAGGACACCTGACCATTTAATTCATACGTGCTTGTTAAAAATTCTATTCTATATTCAGTCCCTCTTTACTGTTATAATTACCTCAGCTATTTAAGAAAGACTATTTAAGCTATTTAAGAATCACTATAGCATTATAGAAGTCAAGCACTGGTCTTTGGTGAGGAGGCCTCGGGTGCAGCTAGTATTTCAGTTGTTCTTAAAGGTATTCAGTGGAGTTGATCTCATCGCTCTATGCAAGTCAATCAATTTCTTCAACATTGGCAAACCATGTCTTCATGGTTTACTTTATGCACAGGGCACGGTCATGCTGAAACATGTTTGAGGGGAAAATTGTGCATACAAAGACATTCTATACACGTTAGTGTTTCCAACTTTGTTGCAACAGCTAATGGAATCAACACATTGGTGTGACGGTCAGGTGTCCACAAACTTTTGACTGTATAGCGCACATTATGACAGTTGTTATATTTAGCAGAAAGCCAGTCACTTGCTTTGGAGCTGAGGACAAACTCGGTTGTGGTGTATAACCGCACACTCAAAAAAAACGAATCCCCCCTGTCAGACATACAGCAAACACCTAAACACTTATCTGAGACAAGGTCTATTGTGCTTTAGTTTGCAATCAATAACTCAGACAAAACTGAAATAAGAGAGGAAGATTTATGAAAGAGCAGTAAATTGCAGTAGATTGCAGTCATTATGCACTTCTGTAATGTCACACTGAACTAATAGTTAAAATATGAGCACTTTATTGAAAGCAATGCATTTTTTTGGACTGTGAGTGACCAAAGATACTAAAAATTAGGAAGAACACACACACACTCAAAGCCCCACTCTGACTCCCTGATTCTGACCACCCCTGTTCTTATCATTCTGCTTCTGACATCTCCTGGCTCTCAGAAACTTGATCTGTCAGTTGCCTAGTTACTGAAGCCCGCTTTTTCAGTTCCTAACTGTCCCCTTTTCTTTCATTGGCCCCCCGAATCTACAACCTTTTCCTCACTATCTCAAGCTGATGGCTTTTTTCAAACTGAGTTTGGGTTTTAAATAATAACACTATGATTGCACATGGGCGAGGGACCTTTACTCTTTTCCTGTTTGAAATTTCAATGAAAACCATTATTACCCAGTATGGGTTGTGCAATTGTTTGCATATTGTAACTTCTTGTTGCCCACAGCATATTACTGTACATCACATTATATTGTACACCTTTACATAAGCTTTGACATGCGCCTCTTAACCAGGGGACAAAAAACCAAGGCAAGACCATAAAAAGACCATAAAAAACCAAGCCAATAATAAAGGTTTTTCTGCAGGTATGCGGAAGTGGGCAGTTAATGCTTTATGCTATTAATTCTTGGTAATAAATGTATTTATTTATTTCAGCCTTTACATTTCACTCACCAAAAAAAAAAAAAAACGACAAACAGAGCCCTATGAGGTATTATCCTCCACAGACTGACCGTAGAAAAGTATAACAATCAAGCAAGCTTATAACCTTAGGCTATATTATACATTGTGACTTACACCATTTCGCTGTGTAAATGTTTATGCTGTCAGTGGGATTAGCTGCTACATGATGAAAGCTCTAGTCCCATCCCCCTTAAGCAGAGGCGCCTCTTGAAAGGAGTGTTTGTTTATGTTCTAATAAATATGGGTGCCAGATTGGTAAGGGGAAGGTAGTTATTAACAGAGCAGGGAGAGGGGCAAACATTTACAGATGTTACAGCAGGTGTGCTGAAGCATGGCCGGAATTTGCTCTTATCTCTCATGGGAGCTCCTCCCAGCCCAGCCCATTCCTCACCGTTTGATTTCCCAAAAGCATTATTCTGAGCAGACTGTAATTATAATCCCCAAAATATATATTTTAAAAGTGTCACAGGTTTATACCTAACTGATCCCTAAAAAGCCTCCACAAAGGTAAAAGTCTTCCAAGTAAAATTAAGATAATAATAAGCATAAATCTGCATGCAGACTTAATACGCATACATGCACAAAGAAAGGTTCTCTTATTACAATTATCCTTTTAATCCGAGTTAACTTAACAGAATGAATATAAATCTGCATTCATAATCACACACATACAAACTAACTTGTGTAATAGTGTAATATCTCCAATCCTGACTACACATGTGGCAACTGCTACAGTGGGAAAATAAACCTTCTATTGGACACTTAACCCCTTCCTGCTGTGGTGTGGCCGTTCATCAATGGAGGGAGAATGAGACTGCTCACCACCCCACCTCATTCTCAGGTTACCATAGTGATGGACTCAGGGGTGGGGAGTTTGGATTTGAATTCATTTGCTGTAGAAAGACAACAGAGCAAAAAGACTGGGTGAAAGGCAGGCTCATGAGGCAGGGAGATTTTTTTTGAGCCCCGATTTTTTTTTCTTCCTTTCTTTAAATGACGTATTGGGGAGAAAACGGTTTTGATTTAAACTGGCTAAAGGATCATGACAAATAAGGCTCAAAACAAAGAGGAAAAAGAGTGTACATAAGGGAATGCGTGCATGTGTGTGTGTGTGTGTGTGTGTACTTGTGTGAGTGCGAGAGAGAGAACAGGAGAGTAGGAGAGAGTGTTTTTGGCTAAAAAATACCTTGCACAAAAGATCTTTCTGCTTTGGCATATTTGTCTGTGATACATTTCAAATACAATGTGATACAATGAGATCCATGAACATAGATTCATACTAATTTTCACAAATGAAATCAATTTCTGTTATCTTATTCAAATATGTACATATATAAATATGTACATATATAAAACTACTAATATTAAACTATACTAAAAAATAAGAAATTCCTAAAGTTGTTTAAAAGGGAACCTCTGGATCAATAAATCCTGCAAGATCAATGCGCACTTAGTGAGCTCTGATCTCTCTGTCCCTGTATTTTTCCTCCAGACACGTTCATCACTCTGCACATTGTTTTATTGGCATGATGGCCAGGTCATCCAGGCCTGACCAATCATAGCACAAGAATCACAGACAAAGACAATTAGATGTGGTGCTAGCTTTCTTCTCAGAATCTATATGGACCATTGTATTCTTCTATCTTGCTGGCATTCTGTTTTTTACTACTCCCTCTCACTCTTTACTGTTACTGATCCAGAACTGTTACTTCCTACTCAAAAATATTTTTTCTTCACCATAAACTTTTATACCATATAATATATGCATCTATAACATTTATACTTGTACTTTTATTTACGTCTTTTTTATCTGTGTGAACTTTCTCTTTTCTCTCCCCTATCCACTTCTCCCCCCACATATACTGTAACATCATCTTTCCCCTATTTTTATTGCGAAATGTATAATATATGCTATATATAATAATATGCAGTTAATGGTGTAAATTAGAGACTAATTTCTTCTGATGGATGCATAAATCTCAGACTGCCAATATACTACATCATAGATGCATTTTAAAATATCCATTATAACAAACAAATATTATAAATAATTGAAACCAAAATTAAGTACCAAAAGCTGTTTCTGTGAATAACGGACAATTAGGTTTCTCTTTAGTTTTTTTCATCTCATATTTACCTTCAGGCAGTGGACTTAAAAATGCAATTGTTATGTCTGTGGGGTTTTCTGTTCCATAAATCTCAGGCACCCATGTGGTGGGGTTCTGGGCTGGGGCAGGGACCAATGCAACAATCTATGGAAAACGTTGGATCATTGTGTTAAGGGGACCCTCAGCCTCGCTGTTCTTTGTTCAACACTGTGTGAGTTTAACGGGAGTCGTGGCCCAGATGCATTTTGGGATATGTTTGGATTTGAATAAAACAATATGTCTAGACCCCCCAGTAAACCCTTAGAGCTCCCCTCATTTTACATGCCTTACTTCAAAATGTTCCTCAACCCCAATCCTCCACAGCTCTCTCTTAATCAGTTAAATCCTCTCATGAATGGCTCTTTGTCATGAGATAGATTACAGTGAACTCTCTCGCTGTCTCACTGCACCAGTGAACAGGCTACAGCTAGAGAGATATAGATAGTTTTTCCTTTAGCATTCAGCTGTAATCATACAAGTACATTGAAAAGACAGCTGATGAGCATGGGTGCTTTTCCCCATATAAATTTTTTACTGAATTTTATATTTTTAAATAGTAACATTTTACAATTTATCCCGGTTTTCATGCATTTTCCATGAAATGTAACTGTTTGTGTAATACCCATCTGATTAAACTGATTACAGGAACTTGCAAATAGGACCACATAACCTTTACTGAAAGAACAGTGTTACTATAATATTGGTTTTTATCACATGCTTTTCATTCTCATTCCAGAAAGGGAATTTGGTAAAAGACACTATTATGTGTTTCAATCCTTTCGCACCACCAAAAGTGGAATAGGACATTATCTATATTGTTTCCAGTATTCCTCTTGAGGAATAAGAATGATGGGCATAGAAAAATCAGGGGTTTTGCTGCGTGGTCCCAAGGCCTGGAGTCTATCCCAGGACAGGGTACCAATCCATCGCAGGGCACACACACATTCACACACTCACGTACTATGGGCAATTTGGAAACACCAGTTAGCCTAACCTACATGTCTTTGGACTGTAGGAGGAAACCGGTGTACCCGGAGGAAACCCACCAAACACAGGGAGAACAAGCAAACATGTACACAGAGATGGGAATCAAACCCGGACCATGGAAGTGCAAGGCGACAATGCTAACCACTTAAAGTGTACATAACTCCGAGATATTTGTGAATTAATCACTCTGCATTTCCCGTATTGCGGGCTCTGATATCAACTTGATTTTTATTATTATTATTTATTTTTTTTTGATTGTTGTGGCAATAGGTATACACACTTTTGTAAATTGTGTAGAAACTGTCTCTATTCACTCTAGATTTCTCTCTGGCTTAGGTTAATTTCAGTGCTTTATATGTTATTTTTGGAAAATAATGCATATGTCATTTGTAATTTGTACAGTGTATTTAATTAAACTAGTGGAGCTTCAATTAGCTGTATTGAATATTTTAAGGGTATTGACCTCATGCTAATGCTCTCTGCTCAAACTGCAAGCATTATTGGAAACCATATAAAACAAGAGTCACTAATGTGATATGACATGCTCACATAAGAATATATACTTACAAGTGCATATGGAATTCTTTTTCTTCACTACTATTCCTTACAACACACTTGGATCACTTCTAAAACACTGGCAATTAAAATCAACATTCCATTTAAACAGATGTGAAGCACAGAAGTCTAACCCTTCTTACCTAAGGTCACCCATAAATAGTTTCATTCACAGAAACCGTGCCATGTAATCTCCAACTGTGTTCCGATGTACCAATCTCTCCATGGAGGTAAAACCAAACACAGTGATTGTACACAAATGGAGTTCAAACACAATAGCAGGCTGCTCTTGTTCCTTCACCAAACCCCCCAAAGCTAATAATGAATCTGGTCCAGTTTAAACAACATAACAGGTTTAAATAAATAAGTCACTTCTAAAATGTGTTGTTTAAAAACACGGTAAGTAATTTTGAAAAGGTTTTATAAGTAAATAAGGTTCAAAAACTGTATGAGAGACATGTATGAAAGGTGCGAATTTAAAGACTTTAGCTATGGTAGTGAGGGGTGGGTCGTACTGAGAAGGGCTATTCTTTCAATGATTTATAACCTATAAATTGTCTATATAAGAGCAGCAGACACAGAAGACACAAGGAGGAATGGTACATACCATGCCTTAGAGTAAAACAAAGCAGCAAAAATCTCAAAAGATTTGGAGTGGCAACTAAGGTGATAACTTCTTAAGACATTTTTGAGCTTTTAAAGGCAAAGGACTAAGAAAAGAGAAAACGGTCCATTATAGGACCCTGGCAAACCTGACTTGAGAGAATTAAACTCCTCACCGCCCCTGACAGGGGGCCTTTGCCTTCATTTCCTTTGTGCCGGGGGGCATTTGATCTATCTCTGCTTAGGATAACAGTGCCTGACAGTGCAGCAGTGCTAGAAATGGAAGAAGCTAACATGATTTTTTCCCATTAAAATCACATACAGTAGTTCCTATATATTACTGCAGAGGTATATTGAGGCAAAGTTGCACAATTATCAGAACTACTAGTCTGTTTAACTATTAAACCAAAAGTCGGCGACTTCCACTTACTAGTATAAAAACAAACAAAAAAGGCACATGTTTTTGACTGTTTCTGAGGAATGCAATTATCCCTTTGGCTAGTCTTATCAGTAACAACATGGAATAAATGTATTATTGGGGTCCTCCTGTAAGAAACATATGCTCACTTGTATTCGATAGTTGTTTAAAGAAAGTTTATTGGAGTTGTTTAGCCACACTTTTGTCAAAAAACAACAACAACAACATCAGAATAATAGGTTACAAACAGGATGTACTCCATATTGATGGTTGATATACTATGTAGCTACATAATGTACATGTTTTTAGTTTTGAATATCGATGCTAACATATTTGTAGTCATTAAAGTCAAATCTCTCTTTACTTTGTGTCGTGGACAGCAGAAATAAAAAATAAATTCAAGTAAAGGCTCAATGCTCACACATATGTCAAATGATAAAATACTAAAATAACTTTTAGCCACGAAATATGAATTAGATTTATTATTAAATTAAAATAGTCTGTATTGGAAATGGATGGCAATCTATTTGTAATAGCACATCACAATAACCGGTTAACCTACTACTATTATTAGGGTAATATTTCATTTTTGTAATTAACTGCCTGCCATGTTTGTCTGCAAATTATCTTCTATCCAGGAAATATGTAATTGCCTTTTTGCAGACTGAAATTTATGATATTGCTTCAAATGTGTCAAAAATAAGAAATCTCGATTGTCCTCATTCTGCCTCCAGTAGGGCACACACTGCTCCTTTTTAATTCAATTCAGAAGTAGTATTGATATTTGGACACTTGCACGATAACCATATTGTGCATTATTTTCTTGCTCATTATTTAGGTGTTGCTGACAGATCTGAATTGATGTTGCATCAGTTGCTCTCCCTGAAGGGGTTGTATGAGTAATAGAACAGAGCATGGGTGCAGGTCAGGCAGAGCCCCATCTGTGCCATGGCCCACTGGGGAAACAGGGAAATTATCATTTTCTCTCTGATCAAAATCTGCTCACATGAAATAAAACCCCATCAAAGTAAGCAGCATTAACCAAGGCTTAGGATAGGATTTTGCTGACGCAGATGCAGTGGATTGGGTTAATATCAGTGATTATCATTTCTATATTATGGAGTCTATTATCTCCTGTGCTTCATGTTTTCACCTTGCATCATAAAATAAATCCTTGTCTTAGTGGGTCAGACATTCAGGATCAGAATACTCACCCAGACAGCAGTAGTCCAATATGTCCCCCCCAACCTGCTAACCACATGATCCTTAATCCAGACCCCTCTGTAGACCCACCTCCCCCACAGGCTGCACACAGCCCACCCCTCCTGCACTGCATCCATAAAAGCTCCCCCTTTCCCTTCCCTTCTAGTGGCATCTCTCCCACACACTCAGACACACTCAGTGTAATTACAGGGTCCTTGTTATTTGGGCTGGATCACCTATTTGATGATATTATTTCCATGACTGAATGCTTAGACACATACACTCTAATCACCCTCCACACACACATAAACACACATCCATGCAAACACTATCATCAAGAAAAAGAGTTTGAAAGCAATTCTCTTGGCAAGAAAGGTCCCTAGATTAAAGCGTTCAAAGGGCCTTTTAAGTTAAATCAGAATGTGCTCTTCTCTTGAATTATCTTGGGAACTTTTATATTGTCTACAAGTCCTTCACTAAACAAACAGTACCATGCTCTACAGGAGAGAGTGGATCACTCATCAGCACACTTATACTGTTTATCCAGCTTATAATAAAAATAAATCAAACACCTTTGTGCAAGTGACTGATTAAGTCATTAACTCACTATAATGACTTAATCAGTGATGAGGACCTAAGAGTGTACTGGACACAAATGAAGCAGTAACTCACCTTTATAATTTGGGTGGACACGTGGCGTGTAGTCTCCAAATTTAATGAGAATGGGGACGTTGTAGCCCAGCCGCACCCACTCTACCACGTGCAGAGGTAATGGATTGGGAGACATGACCCCATCCGATGAAGAGGTGAGGGTGCAGCCCAGTTCTACATTCCCCCCTACTTTTCCTTTCACCACTGTTTCAGCATTCAGTGAGTGATCTGGTACAAGACACACACACACACACACACACACACACACACACACACACACACACACACACACACACACATACACAGCGTAAGCAATGGGCACATACTGAATCATATACTTTAGTTGTGTGTAAAGTTATTTAATGCCATTTGGCATGTTTTTGCACCATTTATCTGGGACAAATACTTTTTAAGATGATAACACAGGGGTCCAATTATCTTCACTTATTCCTCTTAAATAACATCCAAAGTAACCTGAATCAACCTGAAAAGCAGTTACATTTGTGCCATGATTACACAAGGTCAGTAGAAATATGTGACACAATATGTGACAGTCTAACAAAGGGGTGTCAAACATACGGCCCGCGAGCCGAATATGGCCCACTAAGGCGTCCAGTACGGCCCACAGGATGATTTGAACAATAATATTAAATATCAAATCTTTTTTATTATCATTATTATTAGTAGTAGTAGTATTAAATAAAGTCTATGTCCGGGTATTCGCTGCAATATTGTGTTTGGTTTTATTCCTTTTTTTATTTTATCATTGATCATTTAACTGCTCTTCTATTGCGCTTCTGCTGAAACCTCTAACACGCATGCGCATTCTAAATTGGCGCCTAAATCAAATTTCTTCTTTTTTCATTACTAAAAAGTATCTGACAAGTAATATTCATGTTCAAAGGAAAGGATTTTGCTTGCCATTACTTGGCATTGTT
>JAQMYK010000039.1:17945615-17960285 GCA_030014345.1 Clarias buthupogon | reverse complement strand
TTTGTTGTAATTTGATGCACTATGATTAAAAAAACAAAAAACAAATTCGGCCCGCACATGGTCACATTTCTTCTCATCCCGCCCTCACCCTAAAATGAGTTTGACACCCCTGGTCTAACAAAACCCTTTCGAAAACCTTTTTTATAAGAATTTTTTTTTGTGATTCGCTGATTTCTATTTCAATAATCATATAAAGAATACTGGGTTCTTACAGTCTGGGTCACTTATCAATAGATATTGTCTATTCCTAATTAATTTTTTCCACTTTACTAACTTTAATTAGGCTTTTAACTAGACTTTCCGAAGATACATTTTTCTATGCTAGGGGAAACGAAGAAGAGTTAGTATACTCAGTATACTCGAGTCACACATGCATCTGCAAGTCAGACAGCAGATAGACAAATACGAAGGGGCCATGACAGCTGTTGGGTAATTTATGTTAATACATTGGCTCTCAGCCTGCATGTTCAAACATCCATACAAACCTGAAATGAAGCTACACACTTCCCCTCAGAGACACAGCAATATGCAGTAAAATGCTGAAAACCATGTTTAGCAACCAGGGGAGGTTTGTAGACCACCATGCTTCAAGTTGACAAACAGCAATTTCATTTCAGCCAACTGTTAACCTGGTCATCTTTCCCTCCTTCTCTTTGTCTAGAACTGAGATTAGGACTAATCTCTTAAAGATGATGCTCTCTGATAAAGAAAGAAAGCAGCATGGGCCAGCACACACACCCTCCTCAGACTGCAGTAAACACATGGCTTGTGACCCATCAACATCCCCCTCCCCTGGAACAGACAATAAAACCATGCCTTGACTAAAGGGGGAAAGCCTATCTAAATCCCAGACTGATCAAAATCCGGATTTGCAGAACACATCTATTTTTTGGCCAGATTTGGGTGTCAAATATATTCTTGCTCTGTCTCACATTTTTTATCCCCATTATGCTTTGGGACAATGCTGGTTGATCCCTAATAAAATATTTATGTCAAATTGGTTCAGCTGAATTCATTCAGACGTCATCGGTGGTAATTGCTGATATCAAAACATGTTTGAAAATGAAAATTAGTAGAGCAATCAAGAAAGGAAAATAGAAAATAGAAGTGGAATGCCAATAAAGTGGACAGAGGAAATATTAATGAGGTGAGAAAAGAGAAGGTGGGAGAAACTACACTTGTGAAATGCCTCTATTATGCATTACTTACTAATTTCTTACATCAATTATCCTTAAAAATTATACTCCTCACAATAACATGAGTGAAAAGTAGAATCAGTTCTATAAATATTTTGATGAATTTTTTACATGTGTTTCTTAGTAATTATGTCCCCTCTTTTCTTTAACAAAAAGGGGCACTCAAGCTGACATGAACTTCAAAAGCTTATGATTAATTTTGCATTAAATCCATTGGAGTGCTGTCTCAACACATGCGTAGAGTAGGGATAACCAATTTGACAACCTCACATTTGCTTACATTTAAATAGGGTCCTTTTTTAACACTTAAAAATGAGAACACTTTAACACTTAAAACATTTTGTTTATTTCCAATCTTAAATCAAAAATGAAATCTCAGATTTTTTATATGGTCAGGTTTTGGTCCACAGTGTATGTTGTGGAAAATAATACAGGACAAGTATAAAATAATAAATGTTACACTAGGTGAATGGGTAAAACTGGTAATTTAAATATTGAGAAGCAATGAAAATGGCACGTAATACTGAAGTATAGTAGAGCAATAGAAAGTATTTGAGTAAAAAGTACAGCACATTATAACAAATAGGTGAAAGAAGAATTTCATACTACTTACTTGTTAGATACAGGTAAACAGCAAATATGACACACAGAAGCCAGATTTTCTTCCGTCCCATGGCAAGCACTCACACACCATCACACATTTCTGTGAAACAGAAAAACACAAATTTAAAATCACTGCTTTCTTTGGTGATATACCAGTAATCATAAATTTAAAGTAAATAAAAGGTCTCGCAAACTTATGTAAACTTCGCATAACTCAACATATATCTATAGTGTGTGGGTGGACCATGTGATTCAAATTGTAAAATGTAAGACAATACTAAAAACCTGATCAAATACAAGCTTGTTAAACCATAAGAACATTTAGTTTAGTTTTTTTTCTTCTCGTCACCCATCTCCCATAGCCAGACTCAGTTGGAAAGTCAGTAGAGAATCATGCAGCGCATGCATTCTTTCCTTAATCCTAACATTACAGTAAACTGTCTGATCTGTGGTTTGGAACAGTAAAATTAGAGATTATTCTTTTTTCCTCTTAAATTTTAACTTAGAGCACAGTACACATTATAAAAGATCTGGTAGCACATGAAACTAACAGATCAAAGTGGCACAACAGAGCACTGCAATTAAATCAAACAAATACATTTTTAAATACATCAGACCATCACGCAAACAGACCATACGCAGACTTATCCAGGTGGCTCTTGGTTTAATAGCAATTGATTAAGTGACTAAATGGACATTAGAATTAAGAATATGAGTTAATGAAACATGATCAATGTGCACAGATGGTTCCAAATACTCTGAGCAACTTTAGGCTGCATCTAAAATGCATAACAGGAATTACTTCTGTGCTGCCCAGTGTTGAAGAGAAATTGCATTCATAGAAGTTTGTGAATAAAAATAGGAGTAAACATCTTGGCAAGTATCCACCTGGTGAGAAACTAAAGGTGTTTGACACCTCCTTCACCAATAACACACAGACAAACACACTCCATGTAAAGCCACTAATAATAGCTTAAAACTTTTATTGATTGCAATGCTTTATTTTGGAGGTAAGAATTGTCACCTCACAACTCTACGGTTTGGGGACAGTAATCTTCCTTTTGGTGTGTGTGCACGGGGTTTGTTTGATCTCTGTATACTTTGTGGGGCTCCTCTTAGTACTCTGGTCTCTTTCACAGTCCAAATAAATGTGTTGGCTAAATGGGGTTCCTAAACTGTCAGTAGTGTATGAGTGGGTGTGTGAGTGCGTAAGTGTGCCTATGCCCTGCAATGGATTAGTACCCCATCCAAGGTGTCCTCTGTCTTGTGAATATGCTCCAGTGCCCATGTGACCCTAAACACGATAAGTGGCATGGAATTGAATGGATTGAATACTTTATGGTAAAGTCACGTGACGTGAATGTATCACAATATAATTTCATAATTAGCTTACATATCACAAATCTTAAATCTCGTCAGCTCTTCTTTTGCAGCTATGATAAAGCTCATGGGCTGCAAGCAGCCACAGGTTAATACTCCACTGCCAAATGTTCCAAAATGGTATTTATAAGTTCAAACATTACAGCTATACATTGGAAATAGAAATGTTTGTGTCATATGGGCCATTTATATGGATTATTGGATTTTATTATTTTACAATTACAGCAACTTTGAGAACACCAATTAGCTTAATCTGCATGTCTTTAAACTGTGGGAGGAAACCAGAGTACCCAGAGAAAGTCCACCAAGCATAGGGAGAACACGCAAACTCCTTGCACACAGAGGCAGGAACCAAACCCGAACAATGGAGGTGCAAGGTGACAATTCTAACCACTAAGCCACCGTGCCGCCAACAATGCTGTTAAGGTTAAATAATGTGTGTAAAAGATGTTGATGTTGCACAACATGAACTAAAAATAGTATGCACAAACTGGTCATATTTTTATTGTGATTATTTTTAATTGTGTGATTCCCCCGATCTTACACCACCTGATGCCAGCTTGTGGGGAATGTTAAAGGAGAGTGTGTTTAACTGTGAAGATCCACCAAGAACGTGCCTGCATTTCGCAAATAAATCGTCTCCTTTTGCAGGAGTCTGCAGCCTTATTTCTCAATATGGGTTAAGAATCTGCATGAACGATATGAACACTGTCTACAGTAAGGCAGTGAACACACACTTCACACACTTGCATAACGCATATCGTGGTAAATCAACACATTAATAATGTGTATTTTAGTTTCTTTTAGGAGAAATAAACTCACAGATGACAACAAGGTAATATTGTTCATCAGTTCATTTCAGTACTGTATATTTTGGCGCATAATGTATTAGCATTGTCTGTACTCTAATGCAGGTAAAACTTGGTTTGATAATGAACTGATTATTATAGATGAGTCTCTTAGAGAATAAAAACAAAATCCCACAAGAATGTGCAGAGCACAGGGTTTTCACAACTGAAACTGAGAACCACTGTTCTAAGTAAATGGAGCAGTAGGGCTTCATGTCTCTGTGTGTTCCCTCAGCAGGCTGGTTGCAGAACAAGGGTGGCATGTGATAGCTTTTTGGAAAGGGATGTGTGCCATGAACACAGAAAGATACAGAGAGGACAAGGGAGAATTGAGTGAAACTCAGACTCGGACAAATTCAGCTTGTGGATTTGCTATAGTGCGACACAATATAATATAGGCCACTAATGAACATATATGGTCTCTGTTAACATTTTAGATTCCACTGGTCAAATAAATGTACATGCTATATTATAGTATTAGTAGAGTTATGCACTAAAGCCTGAAAGAGTTTTTGTATATTTTACTTCTGTGATTTCACAACACTTCCGTATGCATCTGGAAAGTATTCACAGTGCTTCACTTTTCCACATTTTGGTACGCTACAGCCTTATTCCAAATAAATTCTACAAACAACACCCTATAATGACAACATGAAAGACTTTTGTTTAAACCTTTGCAAATTCATTAAAAATAATAATCACATGTATACAAGCATTCACAGCATTTTGCCATGACACTAGAAACTGAGAACCCTGTTTCCACTGATCATCCTTGAGATGTTTCTACTTCTTGATTGGAGTCCACCAGTGGTAAATTCAATTGATTGGACATGATTTGAAAAGGCAGAGACTTGTGTACATAAGATCCCACAGTTCACAGTGGATGTCCGAGAACAAACCAAGCAATGACGTACAAGGAAGGTCTGTAGACCTCCGAGACAGGATTGTGTGGAGGAACAGAGCTCTCAGCATAGTGACCTCAATCATCTGTAAATGGAAGATGTTTGGAACCACCGGGACTCTTCCTAGAACGAGCCGCTCGGCCAAACTGAGCAACTGGGGGAGAAGGGCCTTAATCAGGCAGGGGACCAAGAATCTGATGGTTACTCTGAAAGCGCTCCAGCATTGTAAACTCTTTCTGGATACACTGTATTTGAAGCTTTCAAAAACATTTTCATTCAATGTCAAGAAACAGAAATTTATTATTCTTTTTTTTTTATTAAGTGTCTACGAATGTCACCAGCACTATAAAACCAAGTTGTATGATTTCACTCCAGTGGTCACAACTTCCTAGAGAGTAAGGTTAGAAAGTTCTCCCCACAAGCCATGATAAACACAAGCCATTGAAAAACTAAATTCAGTAGTCAGATGACACAGGTTGAAGTGTTTCTTAAGTTACACAAGGACCTAAAGGAACACTTATAGGCTGATGTAAAACAAATGATGCAGTACTAATCTCAGCTTTGACATCACATGACATCCAGCTTTGACATTTCCTGTAGCACTGTAAGTAAACTCAATTCTAATTTATTCCTAGAAAAAAGAAGTGATCAAATACTGTTTGGTCACCATATACAGCTTTTTATCCTGACATTTAATCAGCATAAAAAGTATACAGTCCCAGCTTTTCACAAATATTCCTTGGTTTGGTAGACTACTGTATCTACCCATTCCTGCAGCTCCTCACGGTTTTGTTCAGCTAATTGTATTTAATTCTGATGATACCTGCATCAGAGACAGTGAAAGTCATGAAAGTACTATTGTAAAATGCCAACCAATTCTAGATTACCTGTTGATGTCCCTACACATACCACCTTGTAATCCTTAGTTTTACTTTGTTGTTGTAAGTAACCTGTCAGGCGACACAGACAATTACACTTCAATATTCTTAATCTTAGCACAGGAAAAGAAATTCAAAGTTCAAATAAAAAAAAATTCAAAGAGCAGAATCAGTCAGGAAAAGGTCAGAAGTTAGACAAAGACATAAACCAGAAAGCAGAAATGAAGTTGCAACCATAAACACAATGCAGGTACACGACAATAAGAATATACTTTATAATAAGCTGTAGTGAGGTGGTGGTGATTGTGTAATTGATGTCATGTATAGTACCTTAAGAATGAAGGCAAACATGATTTTTTTATGCTTGTTGGTTGCTGCAGTCTTTAGCTGCTCTATCATCTAAAAGCTTTAGTATGCTCTGCTATATGTTCTCTGGTGTAGGATACAACTCGGTTTCTGGGATGATATGATCTTATACTTCTTTTGCCCTAGCTCTTCAGCAAACAGACTGTAGGATGTGCACCTGGATCTATGCCATTTTAATCCAATTTTTACAATTGCTTTTTTATTTCATATCAGGTGGTGTGGCATGATTTAATAGCTCCATAAATGTGACTGACTTGGGTGCATTGCTCTGTGAGAGCTAATATTAATATGTTTGTGGTGCATGACATGAATACAAACTGGGCAAGAAATGCTCCTCTGCCTGTAGAGACCTGAAGAGGCAGTTTGTTGGATTAAAGAGTCATTTAACAATGAGGTTGGTATGTACTTGCATGTAAAGAATATTATACTTATGCAGTGAATGAGTGCCAGAGTGCAAAACTGGAAATAAAGACGACTTATATGTCTTCATAATACCTAGATGACAATTGGGGACCGAAAACCCTTCCAAATTACTTCCAGAAACCATATAAAAAGGTGAATACCAACAGTGCCTGTTCATTGA
The DNA here is from genome assembly GCA_030014345.1 of Clarias buthupogon. Taxonomy (NCBI): domain Eukaryota; kingdom Metazoa; phylum Chordata; class Actinopteri; order Siluriformes; family Clariidae; genus Clarias; species Clarias buthupogon. The sequence goes on along the minus strand of JAQMYK010000039.1, from coordinate 17,953,529 downwards.
CGTACAGTATACATACAGTACATACTAGTCACAAACAATAGTACAAAGAATATGCACAAATCTGCATTCATTCATCTGGCTGTTATTTACTTGATATTAAGAGTAAAACATCATGTTGCATATTGAAAATATAAAGTAAATAAACATAAATGTCAGTATGTTTTAAAGGAAATTACCACACATAATAGCTTACTCACTTAATAATAAAGTATTATAGCTTTAATACTACCAGGAACAATGGACTTCAGGCAATCACTTCACTGCTCAGAACAATCGCAGAATTAAGAATTTCAGCCAATCAATCTTCTGCACCACAACCCATGCTGATAAAAAGCCTTTATAACACAAGTAAGTACATCTTAAATATTTCATAAATCTGTGCTGATGACTTTATGAAAACTTAAGTTTATATTAAACATTTTAAATGGAACAGACAACAAACATCTGCTGTCATCATAGTACTGTAGGTTACCTGAGTTATTGTGTTACTGATCTTTAAAATAAGTATTAATTTATTTTACTAGTAGTCATTCATGACACTTGTAGAAAATAAAAAAATCCTGCTGTGAGAACCACTTCATTCATTTGAGTTCAGCATAAAGTTTTGAAACTTTCTGTTTTTTTATTATTCATCTGGAGTTGCTTGAATTCATGGATGTGGAGTCTGCAGAAATGGAGGGTCAACTAGACGGTGCCTCCCATTTTACTAACAGCACATTCACTAGGTATCCAAGCAAATTATTTGAATACCTAGTGAATGTGCTGTTAGTAAAAAAATAAAAATAAAAAAAAGCTAATTATTTACAAGATATGGATAATATTGCAAGAAAATACCTCAGCCATAATGATAACTCTTGGTTTTTGTTTAATTTCTCATGTAAAGATAAAATTGCAAATAATCATATAAACCATCTTTGAACATAAGCCATTCTCCAGCACTGCTTTATTAAACATGAATTCAATACTCATAAATGTGCCATAACATCAATATGTATTAATCAAGGCTCAGTCATTCACACAAATAATTTTACTTTTCTCTGGCTTTGTTTAATTTGTAAATTATGTGATCATAATTTCTAACTGGTTGCTCATGTTGAAAATACATATACACTTTATTATTTTATTCGTGTTTGCCATTATGATGATGATGATGATTATAATTATTATATTAATATACACAGAACAGCCATAACATTATGGCCACCGTGCTAATATTAAGTAGGTCCCCCTTTTGCCACCAAAACAGGCTTTACCCTTTAAGGCATGAACTTTGGCACATCCCACAGATGCGGCACCCTGACTGTTCTGTGGCTATGCAGCTACCGTATGCAACAAACTGAGAAGCATTTTGTCTTCTGACATCTTTCCAAACAGAAATTCAGGGACAAAATATTCACTTGCTGCCCAATATATCCTACCTATTTCCAGGATGTACTGTAATGCGATAATCTATTTTATTCAAGTCACCTCGAATAAAATAATGTTATGGCTGACTGGTTTATGATTTTAACACTAGTGTGCTGAAATCATGTTACTGTGGAAGACATTACTGTGCTTCAAAAAACAATTTACTTGTTCTGAGAACATTTAAATGGCATTTTTAAAAGTAATTCTTAGAAGTGACTCACTGTCACACTGTTGCTCTCCCTAAGTTCAAGCTCTGAGATAGCAAAAGGAAAATGCACCTAATGCACCTTTGATGTCAACAAAGCCCATTTGGTCTAAACTTACCCAAAATAAACTGGTGCCTTATATTTGCTTGAACAGATTAATGGGTTGTTAAAAGAACAGATGGCACCAAGAAAAATAAAGCCAGCTGTGAATTTAAGATCTGGGAGTCATTTTTAATATTCTGTAATTCAAGATTAAATAATTTAACAAATTCAACATATTATATATATAACACAAATATAATTTATATAGTGCTATTATGTTACAAACTATTCTATTAAAGATACATTTAATTCAAACAATATTTAACTTTTGACTCATAAGTGGTGAATGAATTAGAGATTATCATCTGATTATTATTATGCTTAATAGCACAAATATTTTAGTAACATGCTGTGGGAGATTTTAGTTTAAAACATTGCAGAATGGAAAAAGATCTAAAGTTAACATTTACTGTGCACCAAAATTTTACTATTTCAATTAATATTTTACACAATATTAAATCGATCCGTATACTTTGAAGGTCTAAAGTTTTTATCATTTAAACATAAAGTAATAGTACGTTCAGAAGGTTTTACTTCCACAGCCATCAAGCAGTTGTGCAATAATGATGTAAGTGGTCTCATGCTTCCCTTACACATTAACTCTCACCCCTGTGTGATTTGTAAAACTGTTACTGAAACAAAGCTTGTAAGCTCATACAAAGATTCCATATTTTTTCAGATATTTCTTTGTATTTCTGATTAAATAAATAAATAATAATTTTTAAGAAACATATTTTAACCTTAAAAATGATAGGAACAAGAATCGAGATCCAGGTGGCAGTTAATGAGCACTCCCCAAAAAACTAGTGGTTCATGGTGACCCAATATGACAACATGACAGACATTTGCTTAATGGGAATAACAGAGAAAGAAAGCAAAATGTGCTGTTGGTGCTCCCACTGAGCTCTTGTACCACAGGGGAATTGTCTTGAGATGAAGCAACATGGACTTGGACAGCCCTGTATAATAATTAAGAAATTTGGATTTATAAAGCTATTTTAAGTTGCTAGTATTGAAACAGCACACTGGTGTATAGAACAAATATAACCGAAGGAGGAAACAATAAAATATATAACTTTCATTAGGCCTAAATGTCTGTTTGCACTGATGATTATACAAATCCATGACACACATGTATAAATTGTCTGAAGGTAAGAAAAATAGTCAGTAATAAAATCCAGTCCGAGATGCAAAGGGGCAAAGTAAGTGCTATCATGTTAAAGTGTTGAAATTTACAACTGTATATGTACTATATGTGACTATGCACAGAAATACAGATCATTAAGAGCACGAGAACCAAAGGTCTATAAACAAGATACCATATTAATTTTGCACAGCTGGACTCAAATACTCTGAATTCTGAAAATGTTAAATCAACTGGTGATTTTAATGTGTGTGTGAATAAGATAACATGGCTGTTTAAGTTATGGCAAAGGATATGGACAAAGGCATCATATCACATTACATGAGTAAGATGAGACAGCTCACACTGTGTAGTCCCATGACTTGCATCCCAATAACACACAAATGTTTACACTGGTTCCGCACATTAATAGTAAATAGAGGAGGTTTTCCTGTGTTTCAGTTGCTCTACATTTAAGGCATTTGGCAGACACCCTTATCCAGAGCAACTTACACACATCTCATATATACAACTGAGCGGTTGAGGGTTATGGGTCATGCTCAAGGGCCCAGCAGGGGCAACTTGTCCTGCCCAGGACAAACTCAACACCTTCCAAATAACAGGCCAACTTAACATGTAACATGTCACTACTGCTATAGTATCAGACACACACACACACACACATCATGAGTTAAAGGTGTCGCATACAGTAGATGTCAACCGTGCTAGACACACATGGCATAACATAAGCATGGTCTAACATTACATGGGGGTGTGTAGAAGTTCCTTATAAAAACACCAGTCCAAAAGTCGGTGTGCTGGATGTGCTGTGGGAAGAACTTCAAAATTACTGCTGATTAATAATAATGACCGATTTCTTATAGCTAACAATGTGGAACTGATCAGAATGCGAACCACGTGTGTATTAACTAACATAATACAAATAATCTATAACGATACCAAGCGTAGTCAATATCTCCCTTAGCGCGCGCGCGCGCGCGTGTGTGTGTGTGTGAGCTTCCGTCCGCACTGTATGTAAGTTACTGCTTTACCTGAATCTCTGCACCTTCTCTGAGACATCACTCCATGGAACAGTTTTCCTTTTTCGTGCAGTGAAACTACTTCCGAATATTTCCTGGTCCTCTGTATAATTCTACACAAAACAAACAATACTTGTCTGTGTGTAGGGAGAGGTGTTTAATTCCTCCTGCAATAACCCGTCAGTGTCCTCAGTATCAGGTGTCGAGCTGAAGAAGGTCCTGCTGTATAACCATTAAACTTTTCCCCTAGAGCAACACAGGAATTTCCCGAGGCAGTGCTTTTCCCCTCTCCCTTTGACCGCTGTGAGTTATGGCTCCGTTCACATGAGCTTACCTGCTTCCACACGTTGTCCCAAACACGCAACGCTAAACGCAACACGCTGCAGCGCGCGCTCCCGCTGCAGCTTCCTCTTCTCGTCTCCTTTAAGTTTATAGTGGAGTAAAAACCATAGAAGAAGCTCTCTAGAACCTCCAGGCCAATGAGCTGAGGAACAAAGATAACCGCTTTCTAAACGTTCAAGTTAACAACAGTAAATAAACTGAATGAGTCATGTGGAATTAAATGAACAGCGTCTACTACAACTACAGTACGTGCTGCTCCTCCTCACCTTTCTCCTTCCCTTCCATTCTTCCCTTGTTCCCTCCCTCAGTCCCCTCCCCCTTCCCTCTCTCCCCCTCTCTTTCAGCACTCATTTTCTCCCAAGCACAGAAAGTCAGACTGATGTGTAAGATGCATAGTAACAAAATCTTACCCGTTGTTTTATATACTATATATTGATATTGGAAGAATACAGGCCCATCTCATGCATAAAATTTAAGGCTACAACTGGAACCTCATACAGCCGAACGAGCCCCTTTGCCATCAAAACTGTAATAATCTGTGTTCTGATACCTTTCTATTGGACCTTTTTCCTCAGTTTGAGCTACAGTAGCTTTTCTATTGGATCGGACTACACTGGCCAGCCTTCCCTCCCCATGTGCATCAGTGATCTTTGGCCACTCATGACCCCGTTGCCAGTTCACCCATTTTCCTTCCTTGAATCACTTTGGGTAGGTCCTGACCACCACAGCCTGGGAACATCCCACATGAGCTGCAATTCTGGAGTTGCTCTGACCGAGTTGTCTCACCATTACAATTTGGCCCTTCTCATAGTAGCTACGTTTTCAATATCTCAGCTGAAAGTGGGTGAGATATATTAAGCAGCAAGAGACCCTTTTCCTGAAGTTGATGTGTTGTAAGCAGAAAAAAATGATGAAGCATAAGTATTTGAGTGACTTTAAAAAGAGCCAAATTATTATAGCTAGAGGACTGGGTCAGTGCAACTCTAACACTGCTTTTGAAAGGGTCATGGATGACCAAGGCTTACTGATGCACATGGGGAGGAGGAGTGAAGCCTGGCCCGTGTAGTCTGATCCAATAGAAGTGCCAGTGTAGATCAAATTGATAAAGGTTAATGCTGGTTGTAATAGAAAGGTGTAAGTACACACAGTGCATCATTGTTATAGTGACAAAAGTGGGACCTCTTCAATATTAGGCAGATGGTCATAATGTTGTGGCTGATCAGTGTATAAACAGCCTAGAGTGATATTTTATAATATTAATTCTTAAACATTAAATTATATTTACATTTAAATCATATATAAATTATCCTATATTTTATATATAATATTTAATTTCAACATTTTTGTAAATTACATTTGCTGCAGTGTTACCAAATCAATTCACTTTCGAACCGCTAGAGGGCGTAAAGCGCCACATAAAATGCACTTCCAAATCTGGAGAATTTTTTTTTTTTTAATTTAGCGTGTGCTCTGGCATGTTAAAAATAAAACATGTACATAAATATATGATTCATAGGTAACTGCAAGGTGGTTTTTGCACAGCATACACACACAATGTTGCGCAAAAGCCACCTTGCAGTTACCTGTGAACCATTTTAAAGCATAAAAAATATAAACTTAAAGCATGAACCCGTGAGAAACAGGTCCAGATGATAAAAGATGAGTAGACCAGTGATTAGTATACTGGTGATACTGAACGGTTGGAACAGACAAGAAGGGAAGTGAGGTTGCTGCTGAGGTTGTTACATAAACAACCAATTTTCTTAATTGTATCTTTGGGCACTTTGCCTGTCACAGTTAAACATTTGCTGACATTTCTTTAGTTAAATCTACATAATTTAATTTGCTATGAAGAAATGAGTTTGGCTGAATATTTTTGCATAGTACCGAATGTTTACATGTTTTTTTTCTTTGTTTTAATTTGATGACTTAAAAGTAATGTATACTAATGGAGATAAAAACTGAAAAGAAAACACAAGAACTGAAAATTATTCTATTTCTGTATTCTAAATAAACACAGAATGCTAGATTTATTCCAGATATAGTCATCAGTAAACAGATCAAAACTCTGACCTTTGTTACATGATAATAAAAGACAAATCATGGAATGCAGAATTAATGATTCACCATGGCACCACAGTCATCGGAGGGTCTAGTCATTATAAATTGCTATTCAATTGACTTTAAATCAAACTCATGTAACAGAGCTTTATTTTGAGCCAGGGATTATGGGCAGATTCTATTCACCATAAAAATGTCAGGAGATAGAGAAAAGTTAGTTTTAGTTGCATATCATGATTCTTTTCTGTGACAATTCACGTATCGTCACACACCTAAATCGATTTTTAAAATCGATTTTTACATTTATATGTTTTCATTTGAGCTGGTAATATGTTGCAGTTCTCTATAATCCCATGCTCTGAACGATTCACAAATGGGCAAACAGCACAGCATCCTGTATGGTAGAAGCAAATTATTTAAGTTTATTTATTAAGTTTCCTTAGAGTTTTAACAAAAACTGATAAATAAAACATAAACAAATAATGCATAGTTATAAAATCACGATATTAACAGGATCACAATACAAACTGCTTTGGCACCTAGGTATCGTGACTATACCATACAGGGTGCTCCCTAGCGATTCCCGTCCCTAGTAGTAGCAGGTCAAACACAATAACAAAAAAGTTGACCAGACAAATATCTATACATTTCATATAGCTTCCGTCTACCTGCCTTATTTTCAATTATCACTAAAGCCAACTACATGTCAGCATAGCATCACAAATGCAAAATTTTTCCATTTCTCAAATATGGAATCTAAATCCATACAGAATGTTGGATTCATGAGGCTCATGCTATCAGACTTTTTCAAATGCGATATGAAAACCTTCATGTAGCATAAGTGCCAGGCTCTCTAGACAGAACCTGTGTCTGGAGATACAGGAGGAGACCAGGGACCAGTTGTGAACAACGGTAAATTGTCCAGAGTTACTCAATCATCAAAGTCTGGGATGTCATCATAAGAGTAGCCACGGTAACCTTTATAGGCATAGTAAGCAATCCGCAAGTGGTAGAATCCTGGGATGAAGACGAGAATTCCAATGATGAGGACTGGTATAGTACGCTCACGGTGCTGTAGATGAAATAAAACATGCTGTCATTTATGGAAAATCTTAAGGAAAAAAGAAATTCTTAATCAACGATAATAAATGAGATGGCACTGGCAGGTGTATTAGTAAGAAGGAACTTCAATCAGCATTAATCACATTTTAAATTACCACATCTAGCTAACATAGTCTGCTCAGACTAGGCCTGATTGCCAGTTTCATCACCTAGAGAGAACATATTGATCCAACTCCATCTTTGTTTGTTTGTATGTATGTGTGTGTGTGTGTGTGTGAGTAAGTGCAAGTTAGAAGTTCAGTAGCTGCTAAACCATCTGAACTGAGCCGTGAAATCATGCCTGCCTGCTTGACATTAGTCAATCCTAATCAATGACTGAATTGTGCATCATGAAAAAAACTATATGCTTAGCCTATTATTATGGAGCAAAGTTCTATAATGAAATCCAATTTTTTCCCCTATTGTTATAGCTTCAGTGTTTACAAGATCAGACATCTGGGGTCCGTTCTTCGTACGTCGCTAACTCAGTTAGCTGGATTTGAATGTTGTGGATTTGTCCTGATCTTGGATT
>JAQMYK010000039.1:17880396-17892931 GCA_030014345.1 Clarias buthupogon | reverse complement strand
TAAAAGTTATTATATGGATATGGAGCTTTACTCACTTTTTTCAACACACTGCTATTATTTTGAACACCACTGTAAATACTTTTAAAGACACACAATATCCAAAACCTGTAGAGTCTGTAATTAAATCTGTAATTGCTGCCAATGATGTTTCCACAAAGCACTAAATAAAGGATTTGAACACAATGTATACAAGAGATTAAAAAAATAATAATAATAAATTACTAAAAATAAATTAACTAAAAACCCAAGCGGTCTGGATACTTTCCAAATTCTGGTATTTTATTCCTACCTCTGCCCAGACTTTTTGGACAGACTCCGAATCGACCATGAGGATATAAAGTGGGTACTGAAGGTGAATGCATGATGAATGAATATTTGAATTATTACCATGAAAAGTATGCTGTAAGTTGCAGCCTTTGATGCACTTACCCTGCTGCGAGCCTTTATCCTCTTGTAAACATAGTCAGGGAAGGTTTTGCGTGCTATGTAACGTCCTGATCCCTCGATAGTGTGGAGGTTTCCATCCTCCAGAACAATCTTACCCTGACTGATCACCACTATGGGACCACCACGTACCTCCACACCCTCAAAGATATTATATTCAACTGCCTGCAGACAGAGATAAGAAAGGTCATGCTGCTTATGGTTTTATAGTCACATGCAGTATTTATAGTGAGTTTGCAAAAACAGCACCTGTTCGTCTGGATGTTTAGTGTCATGTGTGAACTGTGTCATCACCTGCCCTGTCCTGTTTAGTGTATTTATTGTCTTGTGATAGCCCATTCTATTGAAAGAGTAATTCAAAGTCATATGTTTTCACTTTTATACTGTGTATATTTGTGTCCATTTTTTTGTTTGTAGCAACACATTTCTGTGGGCAGCATATTTCATCTCCACTGTACGTGCATGTGGGTTTCGTATGGTGTAATTTTGTTTCCTCAACCAGCATCAATCAGGAAGACACTGGTTAATTCTTAATTATCATTGATTTATTATGTAAGTCATTAACTCACTTACTGTGATCTATGTAATTTCTTGTGCATTGTACAAAGTACTAACTCATTCTTTTTGTGAAAGACTGTGTCTTACGAAAATAAAAACATAACAGCTGCTGGCAGGTTGAATAAGCAAAGACATTATTGCAAGCACACTGAATTCCCCCAAACATACACATGGCGCAGTTTATGACGGACAAAAATATACAAGTACAATCTGTTCATGTATGAAAACAACATAAAATGTGTTCATGAGCTACCGGATCACTACAAATCACAAGAAAAGACCCAAATATCCCTTTGATGGTTAACCAAGTTGAGATTTAATGATTGCAAATGCCATAGCACATCATTTACATAATGTGTTCCATCATGCCATGTGGCTAAGGTATTGGCATCCTCTTTGATCTTATTGGTGCATTACAGATATATTTATATTATATTACAGATTATATTTATATATTATATTACAGGTATATATTTGTGTGTGTGTGTTTTCTCACCAGGTTGTGACTCTTGGCAGAGATGATCTTAGTGACATCAGGGTCCCATAGCACCAAGTCAGCGTCAGAGCCCACAGCGATGCGCCCCTTACGTGGGTACAGGTTAAAAATCTTGGCTGTGTTGGTGCTCGTCACAGCCACAAACTGATTCTCGTCCATCTTTCCAGTCACCTGTGGAAAACAGTGTCAATCTTTTTAATGATAAAATTTCTAGGATCTATAGCTAATCTTTATAAATATTTAAGCAAGTGTTTCAAATAATATTTGATATTTTTTAATATAAAATAATATTCACCACAATTTACGTCAACATGAATTTGCAATTGTACCTTTCAGAACTGAAACTGTGATTTGAGGGGAAAAAAAAAAAACTGCTTGCTAATATCTGGCCACTTAACAACAGTAATTGTATTATAATTAAATACTCACTCAATTACTTACCTCTTCTTAGCTAGCCAAAATTGGTATAAAGTACCTTTATGACAATACCATTCATTCTTTTCCTCCTATAATATTCATTAATATCCACATGGAGGCCTCTGGCTGCTGTGCGGATGGTCCTGTATCATCTGCTTGGGATAAGTGTGGGTGACAGAGGACTATGAGCATGACCTTGGACTGGGCTGACGCAGGCAGTTTTTCTGTGATAGCTTGTAACTATAAGTCGCTAAATGGTTTAGGACTGAAATTCCCATAAACAGTTTTGGACCAGTGCCACCATCAATGAAAGTGGACTTTATTTTAACTTAAACACCTTTATAGAGTTACATTGAACTTTCAGCCTCATGGCAGACAGACACAGCAGGGAATGATTTATGATAATACTGTCAGATCACCCAAATGTGGATGAGTTCCCTGTTGAGTCTGGTTCTTTTCAAGGCTTCTTCCTTGTCATCTCAGGAAAATTTTGCTTTGCCACCTTCACCACTGAGAAAAACTGACAGTACAATTGTAAGAAAAATTGTCAATTATAATTAATTTATATAATTAATTATTTAATTCTGATAATGACAATTGTGGAAATTGCTATACAAATAAAACTTTAATTGAATTGGTTTCCCCAAACCCAGTTAACAGGTCTATCCTGTTTTCCACCATAGTTATAAATATCACAAAATTGCAGGTACAGTTTTTTGACACTGCAGTATCATGCGAGGTAACTGCACTATTTTAATTCGTAAAGGTGCTATGCTGTGTGTTCCAAATAAGCATTTGAAACTAAAATATTTGGGATTAATCCACCATCCTAGCTATGCCACTGCTCAGGACAGTGTGGGCCACCTTATTTGAAATCCTAGTAGTAGCTTTCCTTACTAAATTGCACCATCTACTGTTGGATATAAGAAATGCATTTATTTAATATTGCATAAGGAATCAGAGATAAAACTGGCAACAATCTTGCAAAGAAAAAAAAATAAGTGACCTGGGTGATGGATATAAAAAGCAGAGGTAAATGAAACCCCCTGGCTTTTTAAATTCTGTTTATGAGTATTAACATGTGTGTGCTATTAGAACATAGTTGCTTTACGCATATTGCTAAATTAGGATGACCATATAGGTCAAGATATGGCCTGAACAATGTGTAACATAGGAGGTAACATTAAACCGTGGATGAACAAGATTTCAGGTACAGGACTATTTACAAATTGTAGAAACTTACCACACACTTGTCCCAGATAATGGACATCCTCTCCTCAGTGCCATTGGTGCCCTCTGGGATGAGGGTGAAGTTGTCCTTGCCCACAGCACGCTGAGAGGTATTAAAGGTACAGTGAGCACTGCCAGTTACCTGCAGATCACCACTGTACATCAAACAGACAAGCACCCAGCACAGAAGAGTCACAGAAGGGGAAACCAAAAATGCAACAAAAATGTATTTTAAAAAGTAAAATTGGAATTTGAAATGTTCTGATATATGCTCATCTGCATTAGGCAAATCATCAGCATTAGCCAAGTGTGAATTAGGATGACTTAAACTAGTTTACATGGATACTTTATGCTTATATGCATATGGGGAATGTATAGATAACATACCAGGAGAGCAGAGAGTTAAGATAGTCAGGGGTGGTGGGATCGGGGCTCAAAGGTGGGGATGTCACGTAGGCAGCAGCCTTGGCCCAGTTCTTGCTCCAGTAGTGAGTGCCATCAGTGCCCAGACTAGCAGAGATAGGCTCCCCGTACACCACAGTACCTGATAAAAAGAAGAAGAGAGAAGTTTTAGCATCTCAAAAACATTACAACAGACAGTAAAGTTCACAAGACATTCACTTCTTTTTTAAAAATTAAAGCCATGATTCATTATTCTTTCAATAATAATAATAATAATAAGAAGAAGAAGAAGCCAAGCGTAATTTACTGGAATTATATATTTTTTCCCTTTGACTTAACAGTTCACCTTTTTTCCTGGCCTGAGCAATGACATCAGCAGCACTCTTACTCATCACCTTGGTTACGTACAAGGGGCAGTTGGTTTGATTGGCTACTGTGACTGCTCGATTGACTGCCTCAGCTTCCACCTACAGAACAACACACACTTTCTGCCTTAAATGGCTTGATGGTTATGCTATGCATAGGCCAAGAGCATTATCCAGAAGCACATCAAAGTGTTTTAGTCAAGTAATTGATTGCTCTGAAGACAAAAAAAACATGAAATGTTAAAAGGGATGTTATCATATCTAAAGCATGATTTACAAAAAATGTTGCAAAAAAACTGTTAACATTTGTTTTCTAAACAGTTATTTATTGATTATTTTATTTACAGTACATAGTGTTTATATTACTTTTTGTGTATTACATGTATATTCTAACAGTTACTAAGATCTAAGATCTCTATGGAGATCCTTCATGTTCAAATCCCAAATGCAATATGATGCAACATGCACCTGTTTTACAAAATTACAAAGTTACATTAAAATGACTATAAAAACATTACCTCCTCTGGGCGACTGAGAACATGACCCTCTGGTCCAGTGATGCCCAACTCTAGGATTCTTTTCTGCTCCTGAAATTATTTATGCCAAATTCATGAGTTCAGAATAAAGCGGAAGAAAGCAATGATGGCTAATGCAGGCAACTAAAGAAGAACACGAAAGTTAAGTTACCTCAGCAATAATATCCCCGTTCTCAGCATGCACTTGAGCGATGGCTCCCAGATCTCGAATTACACTGAACACATCATACATCTATACAGAAATTAAAACAAATCATTTTAAATACATCTATACCAATAACTTGATTGTTACATTGGCTACTCTGTGGGATCGGACAGGACAGGTTAGCCTTTGGACCCCACAGTAGCATCTAACTGATAATCAATGTTATTCAATTCACCTGCTGATGGTGTTGTGACTGATTGGTGTATACAGCCAATAATGCTGAAATATATGTATATCCCCAAGTTTCAACAGCTGAAATGTGAAGGTGATATTCTCCCCTTCACTGAACTAACACCCTTGACCAAAGAATTTATTGTACTAGGAACTGTTCTCCTTTGGTTTTACAAATTACAGCCACTCCTCAGTATCATATTTATGTAAACTTGTTTCTTTTCCTTTTTTTTTATTTCCTTTTGTTTACCAGAACTAAATCAATGGTGTATAATGAGATAAGCAGTGTGGAATAAGGCATCTAAATACTGGACATTTCCCCAACTACCTGGCCACAAAAAAAGGTTGTCATTTGAGATGGGTCAAATTATTGGGCTGCATCAAGCAAAGAAAATAACTAAGGAGATTTGACATTACCAGAACTGGGTAAAGAACCCATCAAAACATTATCAAAATTTGGAACAATAGTGCCGAATTGTTAAGTTTGAGGAAGAAATTTGTTCGGAAACATTAATGGAGATTACAAGTGGCCATAAGAAACCACTTGTTAGTGAGGGTAACCGGAAAACTCTGAACAAAGTAGTCCGAAACCCGCTCATTACACACGCTTACACTAGTCTCAAAAAATTTGCATGTGTTAGAAGCCCTGTGTACCCGCTTTAAAACCTGTACACGTATACATGCTTGCAGCCACTCAACCTGCTGTTCAGTTTTCAGACTGTGCAGTTTTCACTGTAGAGTGTAAACAGTTGAGTTTTTAGATTGAGTTTTGGGGTTTGGGCACTGTTTACTTTGAGGTGTTAGAGGGGGTAAAGCATCGCTGTTTCTTTAAAATTCCGCACGTGAACCATTTACTGTCCACATTTTCATCTGCTGTAGTCCAAACTAAAGAAAACAGAATGAAATCTTGGGAGTGTGCGACTTTTTTTTTTTTTTTTGGCCATGCAATATACAAGTCTCTCGGCTGCCTCTGTATAAGTGATTTCAGTACATCATATTATGCCAATTTCATGAGAAGCCCTCAGTTTACTGACACCATAAGCTTCATTCATATAATACAATTATTTGGGGTTTCTATATATGGACTGTTTCCACTGTTGTAATTGTTTTATTCAAAGCATTACAAATATACTGTACCTGGGAATCATTGAGCTGAAAAGCATCCTTGTAGGCCAAATAGACCAGAAATGAGTTGACACCTACAGAAAGAAGACAGAATTACAAAGATAACCTGAATTGGGTGCTTCCAAATCCATAAAAACTTACATGAGATGTTGGAAAAACCTTAACAATACAATAGTAATATTGACTACAAACAGCCATTAAATTAGTGGTACTATTTAAGGCAAATATTTTGACTGTAAAATTGAAACAGAGCCAGGTCCGTTATTAGGGTATGACATAATTTTCACAGATTTCACAAATTGACAAATTTTTTGCCTTTGCATACCACTATAATAGATTTGAAATAAAGCAATCAAAACAAGATTGAAGTGTAGACTTTCAGGTGTTAATCAAATAATATTGCTTAAGCTATATAAGAATATACAAAGTCTCTCTATTTTTAGTCTCTGGAGAGTAACTGGACAGTTTACAAGCAGTTTGACATTCAATTTGGCTTTTTACTTAATTGATTGCAGTATTCTTTCCTTGGTGAAGAAAGAACCCTCTTTAACATCTAGCTGAGTTGAGAAGACGTGCCAGGAGATGGGCATATCATTGCCTAAGTCGACAAATCAAGAGAAACCTTTATGGATGTACATACAGATGGTTTACCTGAAGATGCCATAACTAACTATAATAAAATATTACTTCTAGATTTCCTCTGGATTCAATTGGCATACAATTTTTTAAGAGCTAAAATTTTGCAAGAAATTTGTCTCAGTTAAGCATTTTCGGTATACATTAACGTGTACTTCTGATTGCGCGTACATTCATAACCCTAACCCTCTGTAATATTGGTAATATTGTTTGAGTGGCTGGAACAGATTATCTGCATTTCGATTATTTCTTAAAGCTTATTAAATTATTAAACTTAACAGTCTACACTTCAATCACTTCAACCTAAGATCACTAAACCCCAAATTGCTCAGTGGTGTAAGTGAGACAAATGTAAGGCACTCTGGATAAGAGCATCTGCCAAATGTTCTAAGGCTAAGCATTAAGGGGCTCTGGAAAGTGTTTAGGCCACTGGAGCTCCTCAACACCAAGTTCATCATGGTTCATCACCATGTGTTCAGGGATTTTGCTTTGCACAGAGGCACGGTAAAGCTGGAACAGGAATGGGCCTTCCAAATGCTGCACATAGTTGAATGCAAACAGTTGTCTAAAATGTCTTTGTTTGCTGTAGCATTAACATTACCCTCAGTGGAACTAAAGGTCCCACACCAAACCCTATCCAAAGCACTATGGTAGTTTGTTGTTAATATTGTAGATGGTGTCTACAGTGTACTGTATGCATAAATAGATACTTGAATATTACAATTCATAATAAAAGTCATAATTGTATGCAAGTTGGTATGCAAGGCTAGTTAGATGGCCTACTCTATAGACAATTACAGTATGCCGTTTTAATTTTATGCAGAACTAGAAATCCTACTGTACTAATAATAGAATTTCAGTAATGTAAATGTAAAGAGTTTAGCTAAATGAGTGTAAAATGTATATTGGTGTATGAGTACCATGGTCCTTCACCAGGGTCTCCATCTCCTCCTGCATGCCTTTGTGCCACTCAGTGAGATCCACATGCAGGGAGTAATCACAGCACGACTTGCTGTCTGCCCATTCCCTCCACTGGTTAAATGCGGCTATAAGGCTAACGCCTGGCTCTGGCACCACATGGTCAACTGGTGGTTAACACACAAACACATTCAACAGTTTAATGATGCTCTTATTCATCATTATTTCAGTTATCAATTAATCAACATTAATTAACATTATGCAAGATTACAATATTAATTGGGGGCGAAACAGCACAACATGAGAGTAAAAACTACCTTTATTTACTGATATAATCTCGTTACACTAATGCACTTATCCCAGTGTTTCACGGGTGTTTGATTGCTTCAAGCCTTTTTTTGTTTTACTTTTGATGATGATCACAGCTTACAGTTTATGAAAATCAAAAATTTTATATCATAAAATCTTACAATATTTAATTTTGAGTTTGAGTAAATTACTATTCATGCACTATAAATACTGTATATCTCTCTGTCTACTTTAAAACATGCACAGGGAGTTTAACATTATATAAAATGGCTTTGTGATGATGTCTCTTAAACTGTCAACATTTCACAGTATTTCAGTCAGTGGCATTAAGAAACTTAATGAAATAAGCAAGTTAATGTTTGTTAGTCTTTCGGCGGCTTCCGTTGAGGGGTCGCCACAGCGGACCATTTAATCCGCACAACACCTTGGCACAGGTTTTACTCCAAACGCTTTGATACATGCCTAACATAACAGACTCAGGCCTCTCTCTCTCACACACAAACAAACGCAAACCGTACGCGCGCACTGTGCATCAGGTGCCCGCCTGTTCTACTGCTGGCCAAATCATTCAACACATCCAAAGCAAAATGACATCTGCTGAAGGCTCACTCATACTAGGCAATTCTGCAATACTCAGCAACTGTGTGAAATTCACAAAGAAACTTTCTGGTGTTCAAAACGTTCTTGGCAAGAATCTCATACAGTACCAAAAATACGTATTTCACTACTAACAGTTTGTAGGTAAATTATGCCACCTTTTCAATTTTATTTCTTGACAGTTGGCATGAGTTCATCACGATTCATAAAGGAATCCTAGGTGCTCTGTAAGTACATTTTACCATTTAGTAGCTAATAAGAGTCAATTGAGAGGCTGAACTAACTGAACTGCTCAAAAATTGCTAAATAGTGAACAAAACAGGCAGTTGTTCGTAAGCAGTTGATATCTGTACACACTGATCATTGTGGTGCCCCCAGCAAGAGCAGCACGGGTGCCCTGGTAAAAGTCATCAGCAGCTGTCATGCCCCGGTCAGGCATCTGGAAGCGGGTGTGCACATCAATGCCACCGGGGATCAGCATCCTGCCATGGGCATCAATGGTCTTCACCCCACCGGGAACAATCAGGTTCTCCCCAATTTGTCTGGAAAAAAAAAAAAGAAAGATGTAGAAACAATAAAAAAAAGAAAAAGATTTGTGCTGTACAGGTACATGTGTCAGGCCAATAACCAAAATCTACATGTAATTATGTTTTAAATAATGTCTTTAATGGCAATATTCAACACTCTCTCTCTTTTAAACTGTTTTTATAATGTTCAAATAGATTTTGTCGCATTGGTCTTTAATAGTAATTTCCTAAACTGAAACATATTATTTTAGTCTTTCCTTAATGGACCATAAGAAGTGATGAATATACAGATAACATACTTAATAACTCCATCCTCCATATAGATGTCAGAATGAAAGGACTGATCATCATTCACAATCTTCGCCCCTTTGATAAGAAGACGATCACTCTGGAAGTAGAGAAAGATTGACAGGGTCATGAAACATTTAAGCTTATAGGTGCTGTGATCCTCAACAACCATGTGCTGCGTGATCCGCATTACATAATGTTACATCTGTCAGAAATGATGAGTGGAGCAAATGAAAATAGATTTAAGCAATTTTTAATGAAGGAGATGGCATACAAATCCAAAAGATGATTACAAACAGATGTGATCAACATCAACATAAGCAAGAGTTATGAAACTGGAAGATCAAAATCCAGTAGTAGCAGTACACATACAGTATACAGTACACATACAGTACACATATAGTCTTGGTAAAGTGATGTCACGCTCAGCATTTACTTCACAAAATGGAAGATGGAATAAAGTCTTTAAATTGTGCCAGGAGATTGTGTTCAGGTGTGCATGTCTGAGAAAATGGTCATTTTGGTCAATTATGAACATGACAGGATGTGTGCGTGCGCAGTAGTTAGTAGCCCAGCTTCTAGGCCACAATGTTTTCTGACCCTCTGATAAAGACACCTCCACCCATCCCTGTTTCTTTCCAAATCCAAGGGTGGAAGTGCTGTGATAGTGGTCACTGTTAATCAGCAGCTGATGCCCAGCGGTGAAGACTCATTAGCATTGAAGCCTGAAAAAGTACAAAAACACTGCGGCACTCAAGGCATGCCATGCAGCATCTCCTGTCACCTCTTTGGTATTGTGTTTTTTTCCAAAGCTGTTTTTTAACTATACTGGTTCAATTCCTTGAACAAGTAGTACAGTACACATTCTTAAGGTGTTAAGGCCATACATTCCCTTAAGCCAGACATGTATACTGGGAAAATTGATGGAGTCGGGGTTATACAGAAATGGTGAGGCTTGTTTTTGATAAAGTTTTCAAATGTTTTTAGCCAGACGCACACTGGGCATGAGATAAACAAAGTCCAGAGACTCTGGCTGATGACAGTACATTCTCAGAAATCTACAGATTGACCCTCTCCACCTGCCTATTGCATTGTGGATGGTAGATTCATAGGTTTTCCATAATGCTTGTCCATTCTCTAGACATGAACTGAGTGCCTGTGTCTTCATGGATATCCAAGTAGCACAATGAATATTTAACACCGAGTTATCTGTGGGCAAAGGGGCAGGGAAATCAGGTGGTGGGAAGCCATGATGCCATGATTTTATCAGGGTTAGATTCTGCCAGATTTATTATAAACGCTACTGCATTGTGGGACTATGGTCCTTGGGACAACAACATGAATGTATCTTACAAAGCTGACAGAAACTTCCACTGTGAAAGTCTCAGATGACCATAAACAGAAAGCATGATTGAGGAAGTACGTGCGTATTGCTGGGTTCTCTACGAATGTTATGCAGACAGCATAGAAAATCAGCCTTGGTTCCAGCATGGAATGAGACGGTAAACTAGATTCACATGAAAAAAATGTGCTCATCTGGTTTGGTAAGGGTTAAGACGTTTAGCTGTTTTGAGATATTCTGCTATTCTGTTTTGGGGCATTTTGCTCCACCCAGCCAGCCACGACTCCTCTGAATTGACAAACGACAGCTTTGAATTGATTGGACTTGTGCTTTGGTCTATCAAAAATCCTGATTATGCTGATTATGTACCCAATAAAGAAATTTGTGTAGCGTGAAATTCACATTTTTCACCTTTGACATAAAACTTGATGTCTTGCACTAGTCTAATATGACGGACATGGGTTTCTTAGAATGTGGACAAGATATATTGTTGATACATGCTAAGATGAATTGGTTCAACATGTTCCTTAGGACATTGTTAATCAAACAATCAGGGTGCGCAAGACAGCCCACATTGCATAACAGTATTTGAAGTGACCAGTGGTGACGTTTCAATCATAACCATCAGGTGAATGATGAGACAGAGTGAATGAGTCTGACTCATCATGGGAAGGTGTGTGAATGGACGAGAACACTCCCCAAAGCTGCTTTGGACATTGTAGTCCAAAGTTTTGGAAAGTGTAGGACACTGATTCATGACATGGTTAGATTTGCCACAGTAGAAGCAGAGATTTTTCCTGTTGCATTTGTCTTGTCAGCACTTGACTTAGTTGCATGGGTCCGCATTTGTTGTCCACAAACCCTCGAGAGGTGGCCAGTTCAGGAGCAGACGATCTAGCCAAATCATGAGGTCGTTCAGCAAGTACAGTGTTTCGTCTTTCGTGTGGGATGCTCCATTTCCTTAATTATTTTCAAGCTTAGAATGGTAGAAATTTACTGAATTTGACAGCATATTCCTCTCTGTGCTGACCCTATGGCAGGGAGAGATGTTGCAGGGTGGGTAGTCCCATTTCCTTTCCCACTGAGGCTGGTCGATGTAAATTGGTCTCTTCCAGACATCCATAGTCAATGAGTGTCTTCTGGTCAGAGGACTGATTAGCCTCTGATTAGCTTGAAGGCAGTGCATTTGTTAAAGCATATTATTTTTAGCATTGATCTCCAGCTCACGCTGCTGTTGCTCTCCCACCATTTGTTAGTGAGTTGTAACAACTTCACGCCAGTTTGGGCCTACTGGTTCCAAGAAGTTACAAGTGCAAATGTGTTTCATAAACATAGATACAAGCCGAGTAGAAGACTATAAAACGATAAAGATAATTTTACTGCAATTGAAAAAACAAAAAAACAAAACACAAACCAATTTTTTTTTTCCATTTGGATGCTGGAGGATGTAAAGTAAAAGGCAGATTTTTATTCTTCCCAAAATATAAAAAAGAGAAAATACCTAAAACATTTGCAATATGCTCTAAATATTATTGAAGGCATCAACCAAACAAGATACTGAGTATTTTTTTTGTTAGCTTCATGGTGGACAGGCCATACACAGCCAATCGTAGCAATAGGAGAATAACATCTAGGGGTACATGTTTAATGTACAGTCCCAACAGAAAGTTTTCCACAATTTGTTATTGTTTCACACTAATCTAAAATTATTAATTCAAATTATTTTCTTATCATTTTACAAGACAGTACTCCACAATTCTGAAGTAAAAACATACGTTAGGCGAGTTTAGTTAAATTATATAAAAAAAATTTAAAAGAAAAAGAAAAACTGAAATATTACAAGGCGGTATGGTGGTTAGCACTGTCGCCTTGCACCTCCAGGGTCTGGGTTCGATTCCCGGCCAGGTTCGATTTCCGTCTCTGTGTGCATGGAGTTTGCATGTTCTCCCCGTGCTTGGTGGGTTTCCTC